>SZWC01018712.1:14273-51571 GCA_023375785.1 Penium margaritaceum | reverse complement strand
GCGCCCAGAGCTGAGAGCCGCCTCCGGTGCCCAGACGAGTGTACAGGCGCATGGCCCGACGCCAATAATCAGCTGCTGACTCCGAGGATCCCTGATGAAGGGAGTGGAACTCGCGAAGGCGCGCTGACCGGGTCGCGTGAGTCTTTGCTGCAAAAATGGTCAGCGCCAGCTCCCAGCCGCGGCGCGGGTTTGCGCCTGCTCCTGTCCCAGGCGCGCCCAGGAAGGGGCGGAAGTCGACCACTGTCTCTTGTGGAACTGCGTACAGCAGTCCACGCATGGCACGCGCTGCCGTCTGGGACTAGAGCGGATCAGCCGTCTGGTACTGGCTGTGGTAGTAGGGCCAGACTCCCTCTGAGTCTGCCCATACGTGAAACAACACCTCCCAAAAGTCAAACCCCGCCTTGCTGTCGTAGCGAGGCGGGGAACTCTCGAAGTCCTTGGGTCGTCGCTCCGTGGGGAGCTGGACCTCTGGTGGTGCTAGGAGCGGGCGTGGGAAGGGCATGAAAGGCATCAACATTGCTCCTCCAGCGGCACTCGAGACCTGACGCGGGTCGGTCTGCTGCTGTTGCTGCTGCTGCTGCTGCTGTCCCCTCGGACTGGGCGTCGGTGTCTCAATGCGCAGGCTCCTCATCTGCTCCATCAGCCGGCGAAGCGCGTCCTCCCCAGTGGGAGGTGGCGCCTGATCCCAATCCTCGACCATGGACTCTCGCCTCTGCGCAGGGACGGCAGTGGGGCCAGCAAACTCCTGGGCCGATGGGGTTGCCTCTCTCTCTCTCCTGGGCTGATGTCCTGATGTCCCAGACAGAGAGACCAAGGCATCGCGGATCTGTCGCAGCGTAGTTGACTGCTCATCCTGGCGTTGGCGGAGTGACGATTGCTCCACCAGCAGGAAGTCAATCGCTTTTGAGCGTGGACTGCGGCCCCCGCTCGTGACGGTGTCCTCCAGCTCCTTGCCCTTGGAGCTGCTCGGCTCCATGCTGAGGCGGTGCGAAAGTCGTCCGAACGCAGAACCGTCAGAGTTTCTCGCCGATTTAGGACGGTGGAAAAAGTCGACCTTCTGACCAAAAAATCGGCTAAGTGCTGAAAATTTAAAAGTTTAAATTTTCACCACTAAAAATTGAAGGTTGTCCAAATGAAGCGAAATTTGGACCACGGAGGTGTCTGAGGATGCTGAAGACAATGGTGAAATTTTCGTCTTCAAAAAGTGGGGAAAAAGGCCAAAACGACCTGATTTTGTACTCAGGCCGAAAAAATGAAAAAATTCAAATCAGTGATGCGGAACGGTGAATTCTGGAGGCTACAGAGCTCCAAATGAGGTGAGGAAGTGCGCGATGGAAAGCTTGAGATCTAAGCTTTCCAACGAGCCATAGCACGCAACTTTTGGTGGCTATTTGAGTCCGGCACAGGTGGGTGAAGAGAGGATGGCGGCTGACGCGATTTGCGTCTGCGGCTCCTCCACGTCCGTGCGGCTTCCAGGAAGCTGCACGGCTGGAGTCAGCACCTACAAAAGGTACTGGTGCCTCTGGTGCCTGAGTGGTCACGGCCGCCGCTGCTGCTGTTGCTCGCTGATGGTGCTGTTGCTCGCCCGGTTTGCGGCTCCAAGTCGCCACATAGGCGGCCTCGGACCGGCTGCTGCTGCGCGCAAGGGCTCCAAATGCCTCAAGCCGTTGTGGCACGCTGCAGCTGCAGCACGAACCTGCCGTTGCGGTTTCTGACGCATCAGGATGATGGCATATGCGTCGCTGCGTGCTCTTGTCGCTTCAAGCGACTCAGGGTGGTGATGGGTCCAACCAGGACCTGCTGCTGCTGTGGACTGCTGCCACTGCTGTTGCTCACTGCTGCTGCAGCTGCTGCGTCTCTGCTGCGCAGCACGACGAGCACTGGCTCGCCTGCTCTGATACCAGGAGAAGATTCCAGGAAGCTTCCTAGCCTTTCTGCTTGCTAGCCTGACAGCACGGGTCTGGCTGGTTGACACACAGGTCATGCAAGGGACAGCAAGGGTAGGGAGAGACACGTGCACTTGTATCTCAAGCTTCAACTGAAGTAAATGCAGAGAGGAATAACAAATGACAGGTCCACAGCATAAATAGCCGCCGTGGCTCACGGTGGGTGGCGCACACGGCGGTGCCTGTCAAACCTGAACCGGCCCAAAACCACTGTTTTGGCCATAATTCTGCGCACAAGCGTCCAAACGAAGCGCCGTCTGATCCTACGGATGCACGACAAAAAGACAGACACAACGATTGGTCACACGCCTACGTCCGGGAACAGCCGGAGAGTGTAAGAAAACAAACATGTAAATCAGCCTGGCAGGGCTGTCCACCGAGAAAATCCTGAAGACCTCCAAACGTAGTCCGTGGGCTGTGGGAGCCCTCCGGTACACTGGGTAGGCTGCCAGGCTGCCTCCAGCGGGTGGAGCATCACCTCAGGGAACCCTGTCTCCAGCTGGGTCCGCCTCAAGGATCTGCACGAGCATGGACACGGCCGAGTGGTCACAACCAACTGTACAACTGTGTATGACTGACAACATCACAACACTTAAAGGCCATCTTCTCTGCGGTGTTGTCTTTGTTCTTAGCACAAGTGTGTAGGACTTGTAGATGGAGAGGCATCGTGTCATTGACGAAGAAGTTGCTTTAGGAAAAGTACACGTGTAGGGCAATTACAATTGATAAGACCACCCACGCGAGATGCTCGTGTGGGATCTCGTTGCCACTTGTAGGATCAAGGCAAACCTCTCGGTGACAAACCGGTGGGCCACCTCATGCTATGGGAAAGTAATCCGGCAGCGTGTCCCTTAGGGATCGTCATCGTGGAAACAAGACAAAGCACTGCGCAAGGTTATAACTAGCAGCAAATGCTACATTGAACACAAGCGCATTCGGCATGCATGTCCCCCTCTCTATGTCTATATGCAAGTCACACCCTACACCTCTTCCCTCGTTCCCGTACATGGACAATGCACGCACATGCTCCTACAGTACCCGCGCCTGTGCCTACAACGCACACGCCTGCACCTACAATACCCACGCCTGCACTGTAACGCTTGCGCCTATGGATACAACGCAGGCGCCTGCGCCTACAACGCCCGCGCATGTGCCTGAAATGCTCGTGACTACGCCTACAATGCCCACGCCTTCGCCTATTACGCTCGGGCTTGTGCCTACATCACCCATTCCTACGCCTAAAACACCCACGCCTGCGCCTAAAATGTTCGTGTCTGCGCCTACACACTCGCGCCTGCGCCTACAAGGCCAACGCTTGCGCCTTCAGTGCCGAGCCTACGCCTACAACACCAGCACACGTGCCTACAACGCCTACCAATATGCCTATAATGCATGCACCTACGCCTAATACGCCCTGCGCATACGCTTACAACGCCCGCACCTGGACAACATGCCCACCTGCGCCTACAACGCCCACGCCTGCACCTACAACGTTCATGCCTACGCCTACAATACCCGCGCCTTTGTCTATAACGCCTATGCCTATGCTAATGACGCCCTCCCCTGTGCCTGCGACGTCCGCGCCTCTGCCTACAATGACCTTGCCTACACCTACAACACTCGTGTGTGCACCAATAACGCCTGCGCCTGCGCCTACAATGCTCGCGCCTACACGTTCAATGCCGCACCTGTGCCTACAACACCCGCACTCACACTTACAACGCCCGTGCCTGCACCTACAGCGCACATGCCTGTTCAAACAACGCCCGCGCCTATGCCTACAATGCCCGCGCCTGCGCCTACGACATCCACGCCTACGCCTACAACACCTGCGTTTGTGCCTACAACGCCCGCGTCTGTCCCTACAACGCAAGTGCCTATGTTTACAACACCCGCACTTACACCTTTAGAGCCCGTGCCTGTGCCGATAATGCCTGCGTGTGCAACTACAACGCTCGCCTGTGCCTACAATGCCTTCGCCTACGCCTACAACACCCACGCATGTACCTACAACGCCCGCTCCTGCGCCTACAACGCCCGCTCCTGCACCTACAACGCCCGCGCCTGCACCCAAACCGCCCACACCGACACGTACAATGCCCGCGCCTGCACCCACAACGCCCGCGCCTTCGCCTACTATCTTCATGCCTGTGCCTACAATGCCCGCGCCTGCACCCACAATGCCCATGTCACGCCTATAAGGCCCGTATCTGCACCTCCAACGCTCGTGCCTGCACCTAAAATGTCTGCGCCTGGGCCTACAATGCCCACCCCTGCGCCTACAAGGCCCGCACCTGTGCCTACGACGACCGCGCTTATGCCTACAACACCTGTGCCTATGTCTACAACACTCACGCCTGCGCATACAATGCCCGTGCTTGCCCTACAACGCCCATACGTGCGCCTACAACGCGTGTGCATGCGCCTATAATGCCTGTGCCTGCGCCTACCATGCCCGCGACTGCTCCTACAACACTCACACCTGCGCCTACAACAGTTGCGACTGTGCCTACAACGCCTGTCCTTGCGCCTACAACGCCCGCGCCTGTGGCTGCAATGCTCGCCTCTGCACCTTAAACGCACGCGCCTACGCCTGCAATGCCCTTGCAAGCACCTACAATTCTGAGGTCTGCACCTACAGTGCCTATACCTGTGCCTACAATGACCGCATCTATGCCTACAATGCCACCGCCTATGCCTACACCAAGGTCGCCCGCGCCTGCAGCTACAATGCCTGTGCCTATGCCCATAACACCCCCACATGCACCTATAACGCTCGCGCCTATGCCTACAGCACACACGCCTGCCCCTACAATGCCCCAACATGCGTCCACAACTAAGTGTGCACACCGGTTCGGAAGTGCGATCATGACAATAGAATCAGAATTGCGGTTTCGATTCGAGGTAAGAATTTGAATAGCAATTCCGGTTCCAAAATCGTGATTCTTCTTGGAATTGGGATTCTTGCGACAGTTCCAGTGACAAGAACAAACAGGGAAAAAATTAATAGCAACAATGCCATTCGAGTCTTGCTATCGAACACAAAAGGCGGAAATGGAGGACAACTTGCTATTTCGTGCCATCATGAGAACAGTCAATTCGAGGCAGCCTTCCCTTGTGGCATCATTTGATGCCACATCAGCAGTGGCGTGACCTGTCCCTCCCTCACCCCTCCACGATAATAGTTTTAACACACGAACAACATAGTTTGTGCCTTTCATCATCTGAGACAGCCCGGTAAAGCAGCTTGGCAGTGCTCATACGTGCTCCTGAGGCAATCTGGCATGGCCCGTGCATTCTACCAAGGCAGTTTGGTAGGGCCCGTGCGTGCTACCGAGGCAGTTTGGCAGGGTGCGTACATGCTACTTAGGTGCAGGTGCAAGCCTAACCTACAGCCAGGGGCGACCTCACGAGAAGTTCCACAACATCATTCAACTGTGAAGATTCGAAAATGTCCCATACGGTGTGAATTACTAGCATCTCATTTTTTACAGTCTTCCACGCCCCCCTCCTCCTTTCCACGAGAGCCCAGGTCATGGAACCTCGACTCCGGGACATTTCTAAAATGTTGGAATTGGAACCGTGATTCCGATTCTGGAACCAGAATTGCGATTCCAGATTTGCAATCCAAAGAACCTGTGTGCACCCTTACCTACAATGCCCATGCCTACGCCTACAACACCTACGCATGGGCCTACAACGCCCGTGCCTTCATCTACAAAGCCTCTGCCTACGCCGACAAATTCCGTCCGTGCACCTATAACACCCGTACTTGTGCCTAGGATGCACACCTCTGCACCTACAACGCCCGCACCTCACTTAAAATGCCCGTGCATTTACCTACAATTCCCATGCCTACGCCTAAAGAGCTTGTGCTTACACCTACAATGCCTGCATCTGTGCCTACAACACCATCGCCTGCGCATACGCCTACATCACACGTGCCTACACCTACAATGCCTGTCCCTGCACCTTCAAAACCGGTGCCAGTGCTTGTAATGACCCTGCCTACGCCGACAATGCCCGTGCCCTTGTCTACAACGTCCACGCCTATGCCCACACCTGCACCTGCACCTACAACACCTACGCATACGCATGTAATGTCCACGCTTGCACATACAAAGCCTCTGCCTACACATATAACGCCCGTGTATGTGCCTATAACGTCCGCACTTGCGCCTAGAACGCCCACCTCTACACCTACAACGCCTCGTCTCACTTAAAATACCCGCGCATGCACCTACGATGCCCATGCCTATGGCTAAAATGTCTGCGCCTGCGCCTACGATGGCCGCATCTGCGTCTACAATGCCAACGCCTGTGCCTACGCCTACATTGCACGTGCCTAGGCCTACAATTCCTGTCCCTGTACCTTCAAAACCCATGCCTGCGCCTGTAATGCCCCCCCCCCCTCTGCCTACAATGCTCGCACCAGCGCCTACAATGCCGGCACCTACAAATAGAATGCACGTGTCTACGACTAATACGCCCGCATCTGTGCCTACAACGCCCGTGTCTATGCCTAGAATAACCGCACCTGCACATACAATGCCCGCGCCTGCACTTGAAATGCCCGTTCTTGCACTTGAAACACCCTTGCCTGTGCCTACAACTCTTACACGTGTACCTACAATCCCTGGACATGCGCCTACAACGCCCGTGCCTGCACCTACAATGCCCGTACCTGCGCCTACAACGCCCGTGCTTGTGCCTCCAACGCTGGCACCTGCATCTACCATACGCGCGCATGTGCCTAGAATGCCCTCGCCTGTGCCTACAATTATCGTGCCTTCACCTACAACGCCCAGGCCTGTGCCTACATCACCCGTTCCTATGCCTAAAACACTCGTACCTGCGCCTACAACACCCGCACATGCATCTACAATACCTACGCGTGCGACTACAATGCCAACAGATGTGCTTACAATGCCCACGCGTGCGCCTACAATGGCTGAGCTTTCACATACGATGCGCGCGCTTGCACCTACAATGCCCACGCCTACCTATATCATCCGCATATGGGCCTACAATGTCTGTGCCTGTACCTCAACGCATGCGCTTGCACCTACAACGTCTGCCCCTGTGCCTACCACGCCCGCACCTACGCCTAATAAGGTTGCGCATGCGCCTACAACGCCCGCACCTATGCTGCAACGCCTGCATCTGTGCCTACAAAGTCCGTGCCTGCGCCTACAACACCCGTGCCTGCACCTACAACGTTCATGCCCCCACCTACAATGCCCACGCTTGTGCCTACAATGCCTACGCGTGTACCTACGACGCCCTTGCCTGTACCTACAAAGTCCGCACCTGTGCCTAGAACGCTCGCGCCTATGCCTAAAACACCCACGCTTGCGCCTTCAACGCCCGCGCCTATACCTTCAACACTCGTGCCTGCAACTACAATGCCCACGCTTGTGCCTGCAGTGCTCTCGCCTATGCCTACAGCGTTCACGCTTGTGTCTACAACACTCACGCTTGCACAAAAAACGCCCGTGCCTAGACCTACAATTCCTGCATCTATACCTACAACGCCCATGCCTATGCCTTCAACACCCTCGTATGCCTCTAATGCCTGTACATGTACCTACAATGCCTGCACATGCGACGAAGACGCCTGCGCATGTCCCCAATATGCCTGTGCCAGCACCTACAATTCCCACGCCTATGCTACAATGTCCGCGCCTGTGCCTACAATTCCCGCGCCTGTGCCTACAATGCCCGCGCATGTGCCTACAATGTCCGCACATATGCTTACAACACCCGGGCATGTGCCTGCAACACCCCCGCCTGTGCCTACAACGCCAGCGCCTGCACCGACAATGCCCGCGCCTGTACCTACAACACATGCGCTTGCGCCTAGAATGTCCACACATGTTCCTACAACGCCCGCACATGCACCTACAGCGCCCGTGGATGTACCTACAATGCGCATTCCTATGCCTAGAATGCCCATGTCTATGCCTACAATGCCCGTACCAACAGCTACAATGCATGTGCCTGCACCTACAACACCCGCACATGCGCCTACAACGCTTGCACTTGCACCTACAATGCACATGCCTACAACTACGACGTTCACGCCTACACCTACTATGCCGGCACCCGCGCCTTCAATGCTTGAGCCTATACTACAACGTCGTCGCTCGTGCCTAAAACACCCATGCTAGTGCTTACAATACCGATTCCTTTGCCTACAATTCCCAGGCTTGTGCCAACAACGTCCGTTCTTATGCCTGCAATGCATGTGTCTGTGCCTACAACGCCCGTGCCTGTACCTACAATGCTCGTGCCTATGCCTGCATTGCTAGCATATGCACCTAAAATGTCCGTTCTTGCACCTACAATGCTCGAGTGTGCGCCTATAGCACCCGCACATGCGCCTAAAATGCATGCGCCTACACCTATAGTGCGCGTGCCTGCGCCTCAAATGCCTATGCTTGTGCCAACGCCCGCATCTCTGCCTACAATGCCCACGCCTACACTTGTAACACCCGAGCCTATGCCTACAACATCCTCGCCTACGCCTAACACTTCCGTGCTTGTGCCTACAATGTCCACACTTGTGTCTACAACGCTCGCATTTGCGCCTAAAACGCCCGTGTTTGTACCTACTATGCCTGCACCTGCGCCTAGAAAGCATGCGCCGACGCCTAAAATGCCCACTCCATTACTGCACCTACAACGCCCACACCTATGTCTTCAACGCACGTGCTTGCGCCTACAGCATCCACGCCTTTGCCTACAGCGCCCGTGCCTGCCCCACAAAACTTATGCTTGCACCTACAATGCCCGTACCTACACCTACAGCGTTCGCGCTTGCACCTACAATACCCGCACATGTGCCTACAATACCCACGCCTATGCCTACAATGCCCACGCTTGATTCTAAAACACATGCACCTGTGTCTTCAACGCTCGCGCCTGAGCCTACAACGTTCACGAATAAACCTACAACTCCCTTGCATGTGCCTAAAACGCTCACGCTTGAGCCTATAACCCCTACGCTTGCGCATACAATGCCCGTGCTTGTGTCTACAATGATTTTGCTTGCGACTACAACGCCCACGCCTTTGCTTACAATGCGTACGCCTGTGTCTTCAACATACGCCCCTGTGCCTGCAACGCCCGCGCTTGTGCCTGTAACGTCCCCCTTGGCACCTACATTGTCTGTGATTGCGCCTGCAATGTCCACGTTTGTACCTACATCACCTGCGCCTGTGCTTACAATCGTTGCATCTACAACTACAATGTTAGCGCCTTTGCATATGCCTACAACGCTCACGTCCGCGCCTACATTGTTGGCACCTACACCTAAACTAGCTATGCCAGTACCTACAATACCCGTGCCTGCACCTTAAATGCCTGCACCTACACCTACAATGCCAATTCATGCGCTTACAATGCTCGTCCCTACGCCTGCAAAACCCACCCTTGTGCCTATAACGCCCGCACCTACACCTACAGCGCAAGCTCATGTGTCTATAATACCATTGCCTACACCTACAATGTTCGTGCCTACACCTACAGCGCCCATGCCTGTGCCTACGACACTGATGTGTGTCCTTACAATACCGGCACGTGTGGACACAACGCCCGTGCCTACACCTAGAATGCCCGTGCCTTTGCCTACATTGCCTGGACCTGTGCCTATAACGACCGCGTGTACACCTACAACGCCCATATCGGCACTTACAACGCCCGCACCTTCACATGTAATTCCCGTGCCTTTGCCTACAACACCCACTCATGTGCCTACAACGCCCGCGCCTACGTCTACAACGCCCACACCTATGCCAAAAACGCCCGTGCCTATGCCTCCAATCCCTGCATCTATACCTACAACACGTACGCATGCACCTGCAATGTGTATGCCTACAATGCCAATACTTGCACCTATAATGCCCGTTCTTGTGCCTACAACGCCCGTGCCTACGCCTAAAATGCCTGTGCTTGCACTTAGAATACCCGTGTCTGCACCTACAAAACCCGCACCTATGCCTACAATGCTCGCACTTGCACCTACAATGTCCGTGCCTACGCCTACAATTCCCACACCTACGCCTGGAATGCCCGTGCATATGCCTATAATGCCCATGCCTAAGCATAAAATGCTTGTGTTTGTTCCTAAAAAACACATGCGCCTACGCCTACAACACGTGCATGTGCACCTATATGCACCTTTGCATGCACGCCCTTGTGCATACAAAGCCCATGCCTGCATCAACAATGCCCCCGCTTCCGCCTAGAACGTCGGCACCTGCATCTATAACACAATCGCATTTGCACCTACAATGTCCACGCATATGACTGTAATGCTCGTGCCTTCACCTACAATGCCCTGGCATGTGCCTACAACGCCTACGCCTGGGCCTACAACGACCGTGTCTGCACCTACAACGCCCGCGCTTGTGTTTACAACGCCCGTGCTTGTGTCTACAACGCCAGCGCCTATGCCTACAATGCCCGTCCATACACTTACAACACCCGTGCTTAAACCTTCAATGCCCGTATCTTTGTCTAAAACGCCCGCACGTGTGCCTATAACGCCCACACCTGCGCCTACAATGTCCTCGCTTGTACATACAATGCACGCACCTACGCCTACAATGCCCTCACCCTCTCCTACAACATCCATGCTTGCGCCTACATCACCCGAGATTCTGCCTACAACACAAGCATTTGTACTTAAAATTCACGCGCCTTCCCCTACAACGCTCGTGCCTGCGTTTACAACGCCCAGGCCAGCGCCTACAATGCCCGTGCCAGTACCTACAATACCCTGCCTATCCCTACAATGCATGCGCCTCTGCCTACGACATCTGACCTTGTGCCTACAATGCCCATGCACGTGCCTACTATGCGTATTCATGCACCTAGAATGCCACACCTATGTCTAGAACACCCGCGCCTTTGCCTACAACGCCCTTGCCTGCGCCTACAATGCTTGCGCCTATGCCTTCAGCGTCCCCGCTTGCACCTTCAGTGCCCACGCTCACACGTACAACATCAATGCCTACGCCTATAGCGCCCACGCCTGTGCCTACAATGCCCGCACATGCACCTACTATGCCAACGCATGTGCCTAGAATGACCACGCTTGCACCTTCAATGCCCGCGCCTGCTCCTACAGCCCCTACGCTTGCACGTATAACACCTACACTTGCACCTAAAATGCACATGTCTGCACCTCCAACATCCATGTTTGTACCTACAATGCCTGCACCTGCACCTACAATGCCCACGCCTGTGCCTACAACGTCTGTGACTATACCTACAACGCCCGCGCTTGCACCTACAATGCTCGCGCCTGCGCCTAATGTGCTTGTGCAAGTACCTACAATGCCCGTGCCTATGCCTAAAAACCTACGCTTACAACGCTTGTGTTTGTACTTACAACGCCCACGCCTACATCTCCATTGCTGGCTCCCACACCTACAACGCATATACCTGCACCTACAACAACTATGCATGTGGCTACAACGCACATGCCTATGCCTACAAAGCCGGTGTCTGGGCCTGCAATGCCCGTGCTACACCTACAATACTCGCACCTGTGCCTAGAATGCATGTCCCTATACCTACAATGTCCACTCATGCGTCATGCCAGCGCTTGCACCGACAACACCCGTCATGTGCCTACAACACTCATGTCTACACCTACAATGTTCGAGCTTGCACCTACAATGCCTATGCATGTGCCTACGATGCCTACACATTCGCCTACAACTTCCATCCCTGTGCCTAGAATGCCCACACCTGTGCCTACAATGTCTACACCTCCACCTGTAACACCTGCAACTCTCCCTACAACGGCTGCGCCTGAGCCTACAACGTCTGAACCTGCACCCAAAACACCCGCGCCTGTGCCTAGAACACCCACGCTTGCATCTACAACGCCCACGCATGTGCCTAAAATGCCCACGCCTACGCCTAAAACACTCGCATGTGCGATTTTAATGCCCCTCCTACACCTGTAGTGCCCATGTCTGTGCCTATATTGCCCGTGACTACGCCTACAATGCTTGTGCCTGCACCTACAACACCCTTGCTTGCACCTAAAAAACCTCTGGCTGCACCTATAATGCTCGTGCCTGTGCTTACAACACCCGCGCCTGACCCTAGAATCCCCATGCATGCGCTTACAATGCTCATCGTGTACCTGCAATGCGTGCGACTGTGCCTAAAATGCCCGCTTCTATGCCGACAGCGCTCGTGCCTCCACTCACAATGGTCACGCCTGCGCCTGCAATGCGTGCGCATGTGCCTATGCCTACAATGCCCGCGCCTGCGCGTAGAATGCTCGTGCCTCCGCCTACAACACCAGTACTTGCGCCTACAACGCTTGCACCTACACCTACAATGCCAGTGCCTGCATCTAGAATACACACGCCTATGCCTACAATGCTTGCGCCTGTGCCTATAACACCAATGCCTGTCCCTACAATGCCCACGTGTGTGCCTCGAGGGTGTTGTAGGCGCAGGCGCACGCATTGTAGTTGTTGGCATGTGCATTGTAGGCGCAGTAGTTGGCGTTATAGGCACAGGCACGGGCATTGTTGGTGTAAGCGCAATCGTTGTAGGCGCAGGCGAAAGTGTTGTAGGCGTAGGCACACGCATTATAGGCGTAGGTATGGGTATTGAAGGCACAAGCGTGGGCATAGTAGGTACAAGCGCGAGCATTGTAAGTGCAGGCGAGAGTGTTGTAGGGGCAGGCGTGGGCGTTTTAGGCTAAGGCGCGGACATTTTAGGCACAGGCCTGGATGTTGTAGGTTCAGGCACGGGTGTTGTAGGTGAGGCGCGGGTGTTGTAGGCACAGGCACGAGCTTTGTTGGCGCAGGCGTGGGCGTTGTAGGCACAGATGCGGCCGTTGAAGGTGTAGGTGTGGGTGTTGTAGACACAAGCGTGGGCATTGTAGGCACAAGCGTGGTCGTTATAGGACCAGGCACAAGCGACATAGATGCAGGCATGAGGATTGTAAGGGGAGGCACAGGCCTTGTAGGCACAGGCTTGGGCATTGTAGGTACAGGCACCGGCATTGTAAGCATGGGGGCGGGCAATAAACTTGTATTTTCTTGCATTAGGCGGAGTCATAGACAATGTAGGCACAGGCGTGGGTGTCGTAGGTGCAGGTGTGGGCATTGTAGGCGTAGGCACAGACATTGCAGGCGCATGAGCGAGAGTTGTAGGCACAGGCGTGGGCATTGCAGGGGAAGGTGCCGGTGTTTACGGTGCATGCGAGGACTTTGTAGGCACACACACGAGCGTTGTAGATGCGGGCACGGGTGTTGTACGAGCAGGCACGGGCATTGGAGGCACAAGTGTGGGTGTTGTAGGCTCATGCACAGGCATTTTAGGTACATGTACACGCGTTGTAGGTGCACGAACGGTCGTTGTAGGCGTAGGCGTGGACGTTGTAGGTGCAGGCATGGGTGTTGTATGCACAGTGGCAGATGTCGTAGGCGTAGGCGAGGGCATTGTCGGCATACACATGGGCACTCTAAGTGCAAGTTCGGGTGCTGTAGAGGATGGCACGGGCGTTGAGAGGTGCAAGCATGGATTTTTTAGGTGCAGGATCGGGCGTTGCAGGTACAAACACATGCATTATAGGACCAGGCGCCGGCGTTGTACGTGCATGCTCTGGCATTAGGAGCAGGCGTGGGAGAACTAGCTACAGGGGCTAGCATTGTAGGCACAAGGAAGGACGTTTTAGGCGTAGGTGCAGGCATTGTAGGCATAGGCGCGGGCGTTGTACGCCTAGAAGTAGGCCTCATAGGCATAGGCGCGGGCATTGTAGGTGTATGTACACATGATATTGATACAGGCACGGGAGTTGTAGGAGAAGTAGTAGGCATCCTAGTGCAAGCGCGGGTGTTTTGAGCACAGGTGCGAGCATTGTAGGCGCAAGCACGGGCATTGTAGGTGTCAAAATGGGTGTTGGAAGTACAAACACGTGTATTGTAAGCACAAGCACGCGCACTGTAGGCACAGACACGGGCATTGTAGGCCCAGGCGCAGACACTTTAGGCATAGGTGTGGGCCTTGTAGGTGCTTGCACGGGCATATTAGGTGCAGGCGCAAGCATTGTAAGCAAATCCACGGGCATTGTAGGTATAGGCGCGGGCGTTGTAGGTGCAGATATAGGCATTGGAAGCACAAAAATGTGCATCATGAGCGCAAGCGCGGGCTTTGTAGTAACAATTGCGGGCAGTGTAGGTGCAAGCGTGGAAGTTGTAGGCAAAGGCTTGAGGGTTCTAGGAACAAGCGCAGTTGTTGTAGGCATAGGTGTGGACATTGTAGGTGCATGCGCAGGCACTGTAGGCATAGGCACAGGCATTGTAGGCATAAGCGCAAACATTGAAGGCGCAAGCGGGGTAATGAAGGTACAGGCATGGGCATTGTAAGAGTAGGCGCGGGTGTTGTAGGTGCAGGCGCAGGCGTTGTATGTAAAGGCACATGTTTTGTAGACGCAGGTGCGGGCATTGTAGGAGCAGGCGTAAGCATATTAGGCATAGACGTGGACAACATAGGCCCGGCAGTGAACGTCGAAGGCACTAGCAAAGGTGTCCTAGGTATAGGAGCGAGCGTTGTAAGCGTAGGGACGGGTATTATAAGTGCAGGCGTGGGCGTTGTAGGCAGAGGTGCACATGTTATAGGGGAAGGAATAGACATTTTAGGTGCAAGCGCAAGCATTGTGGGCACACGTGCTAATATTGTAGGTGTGGGCTTGGGTGTTGTAGGCATAGGCACGAGCGTTTTTGGCACAGGAACTTGCGTTGTATACACACGTGTGGACATCATAGGCACAGGTGAGGGCATCGTAGGTGTAGGTGTGGGCGTTGCACATGAAGTCTTGGGAATTGTAGATGCAGGTGCGGGCATTGTAAAAGCAAGCACATGCCTTGTAGGTGCAGGCACGGGCATTGTATGTGCAAGGGCTGACATTGTAGAAACTGGCGTGGGCGTTATAGGCACAGGCCCGAGCATTGTAGGTGAAGGTACGGACATTGTAAGCACAAGCACGGGCGTAATAGTTGCAGATGTGGACATTGTAAGTGTAGGAGCCGGCCTTGTAGGTGCAAGCACGAGCATTGTAGGCACAGGTGTTGGCGTTGTAGGTGCAAACATGGACATTGTAGGCGCAAGCGTGGATATAGTAGGTGCAAGTGTGGCTATTGTAAGTGCATGTGTGGATGTTGCATGCGTAGGTGCTGGCTTTCTAAGTGCAGGCACGGGCATTGGAGACACAGGCGCGGGCATTTCAAGTACAGACGGGGGCATTATATGCGTAGGTACAAACATTATAGGTACAGACGCGGTCATTCTAGGTCGTAGGCGTAGGCATTATAGGCGTAGGCATAGGTGTTGTAGGCACAGGCGAGGGTATTGTAGGTGCAAGGGGGGGCATTGTAGGCACAGGAACGGGCATTGTATGTATAGGCATGGGCATTGTAGGTACAAACGGGGGCATTGTATCCACAAGCGCAAGAATTTTAGGTATAGGCACAGGCACTGGCATTGTAGGCGCAGGCACGACCATTGTAGGCAGAGGCGTGAGCATTGTAGGCACAAGCACGGGAGTTGTACGTGTAGGTGCAGGCATTGTAGGTGCAGGCGTGGGCGTTGTAGGTGGAGGGGCAGGAATTGTAGGCATAGGAAAATAGGCACTGGTAGTGTAGGCGCAAGCACGACCATTGTAGGCACTGGTGCGGGCGTTGTGGTCATAGGTGCTGGCATTGTAGGCACTGGTGCATACATTGTATTTGTAAGGGCAGGCATTGTAGGTGTAAATGCGGGCATTGTAGGCACATGTACGAGCGCTGTAGGTGCAGGTGTAGGCGTTATAGGTGCAGACACGAGTGTTATAGGCGTAGGCACGGGTGTTATATCCACATGCATGGGCATTGTGGGTACTGACGTGGGCGTTTTAGGGACAAGCGCGGATGCATTAGGGACAAGCGTGCGTGTTTTAGGCGTAGGTGCGGGTGTTGTAGGCATAGGCATGGACGTTGCAAGCATAGGTGTGGACTTTGCAGGCCTAGGCATGAGTGTTGTACATGTAGCAGTGGTCGTATTAGGCGCATGCACAGGTATTACAGACACAGGCGTGGGTGTTGTAGGCATAGGCGCGCAAGTTGTAGGCATAGGCTCGGATATTGTAGTCGTATGCATGGGTGTTGTAGGCGTAGGAACGGGCCTTGTAGGCACAGGCTCAAGCATTGTAGGTATATGCACGGGTGTTGTAGACGTGTGCGTGGGCTTTACAGGCACAGGAGCTGACATTAGGCACATTCACGGGCATTGTAGGAACGGGCATGGGTGTTGTAGGTGTAGGTGTGGGCATTCTAGGCAAAGGTACGGGCAAAGTGGACGCAGGCGCGGGCATATTGGGTTGTTTGCACCAACAATGCTAGCGCATGTACCTATGCCTACCATGCCCGTGCCTGCGCCTATGATGCCCGTGTCTGCACCTACAATGCCCGTGCCTATGCCTACGATGCCCACGCCTACGCCTACAATGCCTACACATGCGCATAGAACACTCACGCCTCTGCCAACAATGCCCGCGCCTGCACCTAGAATGCCTACGTATGCACCTAAAATTTCCGAGCTTGCTCCTATAATTCCTGCACCTGTGCCTAAAACGCCTATGCCTATGCTTGCAATGCCAGCGCTTGCACCTAAAATTCCCGTGCCTGTGCTTAAAGTACCCTCACCCGCGCCTACAACGCCCACACCTCCATCTACAACACCCACGCTTCCACCTAAAAAGCCTTTACTTGCACCTACAACACCCACTCCTCGGTCTATAGCTCCCGCACTTGGACCTACAACACTGGCACCTGTGCCTACAATGCCCGTGCTTGCGCCTACAATTACCATGCTTTTGCCTACAATGGCCTGTCCCTACAACGCCCACGCCTACACCTACAATGCTAGTGCATGCACCTACAACGCCCGTGCTTATGCCTACAATGCTCGGGCCTTCATCTACAACACCCACGCTTGTGCCTAGAATTCCCACACCTGCGCATACGATATCCGCACCTCTGTATATAACGCAGGCACCTGCACCTACAATGCCCACGCCTGTACCTACAATGCCCTCGCCTGAGCCTACAATGCCCATGCCTGAGCGTACAACACAAGCGCCTGTGCCTATAAGGACCGTGCTTGTTTCTATGACATCCACGCCTGCGCTTTCAACACCCACACATGTGCCTAAAACACCTACACCTATGCCTAAAACGCCCACGCCTTTCCCTTCAATGCCCATGCCTACACCTAGAATGTCCACGCTTGCACCTATAACTCCCGCGCCTATTCCTACAACGACCACGCCTATGCCTATGATGTTTGCGTATGTGCATACAAAGCCCGCGCCTACACCTACTACGCTTACTCCTACTCCTACAATGCCCGTGCCTGTGCCTACAACACCCGCACCTTCGCATATAACGCCCATGCCTACATTTATGACCAATCACCTGTGAATTATACACTCATTTTACAGTGTACATGTTGTGTGGACATCCTAGGAACATTCATCAAAGTTTCCCTTCAACAGTTGTCTATTTCCTAGAAACAACTATGTTTTGAATATCTTGTTTAATGTCATAAAAACAGATGGTGGAAGATTAAGTGAACTAATATGTACCTACTTTCCTACCTTGTCGTTATTGTTCAACCTTTACTTACCTATCACTGTCCAGTTGTCTTTGCGCACCATGAATTGAGTTGTCTGGGCCACGAGGGTCTTTTTCGATCGATGTTCTATACCGAATATAAAATAGTGTACTCTCGTGAGAGAGTTTCCCGGAAGTCGCAAAACGTACACTAGTGTATGTTTGCGACCTCTACCGCATACACTCTCTCATACACTCACCATATACAATCCGGGGGGAAGGGGAGGGATGGACCGAGCAATGTCGACGGATCCGTCTCTCCACCCCCCTCCCCCCAAAAATGGGATAGTGTATTAGGCAAGTGTATGAGGCCGTGTATGTGGGGGGTATGAAAAAAGACACAAGTGTACTCTCACGAGAGAGTTTCCCGGAAGTCACGAGACGTACACTAGTGTACGTCTCACGAATTCCACCACATACACTCCCTCATATACTCACCACATACAATCCAGGGAGGGGGGGTGGGGGGATGGACCAAGCGATGTCGACGAATCCGTCTCCCCCTCCAATACGGGAAAGTGTATGAGGCAAGTGTATGAGGCGTTGTATGTGGGGGGTATAAAAAAAATGCAATAATGAACTCTTGTGAGAGATTTTCCCGAAATTCACGAGACGTACACTAGTGTACTTCTCACAACTTCCACCACATACACTCCCTCATACACTCACTATATACAATCCGGAGAGGGGAGGTGGGGGGATGGACCGAGCGATTTCAACGGATCCGTCCCCCTCCCCCCAATACGGAAAAGTGTATGAGGCGAGTGTATGAGGCGGTGTATGTGGGTGGATACGAAAACAATACACTAATGAACTCTTGTGAGAGAGTTTCTTGGAAGTCGCGAGATGTATACTAGTGTATGTCTCGTGACTTCCACCACATACACTCACTCATACACTCACCATATACAATCAGAGAGGGAGGGGGGTGGACTGAGCGATGTCGACGGATCCGTCTCCCCCCCCCCCAATACGGGAAAGTGTATGAGACGAGTGTATGAGGCGGTGTATGTGGAGGGGTACGAAAAAAATACACTAATGAACTCTTGTGAGAGAGATTCTCGGAATTCGCAAGACGTACACTAGTGTACGTCTCGCGACTTCCACCACGTACACTTACTCATACACTCTCCATATACAATCCGGGGAGGGGGAGGGGGTGGGGGATGGACCAAGCGATGTCGACGAATCCGTCTAATGAACTCTTGTGAGAGTGTTTCCCGGAAGTCGTGATACGTACACTAGTGTACGTCTCGTGAATTCCACCACATACAATCACTCATACACTCATCATATACAATCCGGGGAGGGAGGGGGGGATGGACCGAGCGATGTCGACGGATCCGTCTCCCTCCCTCCCCCATACGGGAAAGTGTATAAGACGAGTGTATGAGGCGGTGTATGTGGGGGGGTACGAAACAAATACACTAATGAACTCTTGTGAGAGAGTTTCCCGGAAGTCACGAGACGTACACTAGTGTACGTCTCGTGACTTCCACCACATACACTCCCTCATACACTCACCATATTCAATCCGGGGGGGGGGGGGGGGGGTGGACTGAGCGATGTCGGCGGATCCGTCTCCCCTCCCCTCCAAATACGGGAAAGTGTATGAGGAGATTGTATGAGATGGTGTATGTGGGGAGGGGGTACGAGAAAAATACGCTAATGTACTCTCGTGAGAGAGTTTCCCGGAAGTCGCGAGACGTACACTAGTGTACGTCTCTCGACTTCCACCACATACACTCCATCATACACTCACCATGTACAATCCGGAGAGGGGGGGGTTGGGGGGATGAACCAAGCGATGTCGACGAATCCGTCTCCCCTCCCCCTCCCCCCAATACGGGAAAGTGTATGAGGTGAGTGTACGAGGCGGTGTATGTGGGGGGGTACGAAAAAGTACACTAATGAACTCTTGTGAGAGAGCTTCGCGGAAGTCGCGAGACGTACACTAGTATACGTCTCGTGACTTCCACCACATACACTCACTCATACACTCACCATATACAATCCGGCGGGGAGGAGGGGGGGTGGACCGAGCGATATCGACGGATCCGCCCCCCCCCCCCAATACGGGAAAGTGTATGATGCTAGTGCATGAGGCTGTGTATGTGGGGGGGTACGAAAAAAATACACTAATGAACTCTTGTGAGAGAGTTTTCTGGAAGTCGCAAGACGTACACTAGTGTACATCTCGCGACTTCCACCACATACACTCCCTCATACACTCACCATATACAATATGAGAGGGAGGGGGGAGGGATGGACCGGGCGATGTCGACAGATCCGTCTCCCCCCTCCCCCAATACGGGAAAGTGTATGAGACAAGTGTATGAGGCGGTGTATGTGGGGGGTACAAAAAAAACACATTAATGTGCTCTTGTGAGAGAATTTTCCGGAGGTCACGAGACATACACTAGTGTACGTCTCGCGACTTCCACCACATACACTCCCTCATACACTCACCGTATACCATCCGGGGAGGGGGGATGGGGGGGATGGACCGAGCGATGTCGACGGATCCGTCTCCCCCCCCAACATGGGAAAGTGTATGAGGCGAGTGTATGAGGCGGTGTATATGAGGGGTTACAAAAAAATACCCTAATGAACTATTGTGAGAGAGTTTCCCGGAAGTCGCGAGATGTACACTAGTGTACGTCAAGCGACTTCCACCACATATGCTCACTCATACACTCGCCATATACAATCCGGGGGGGAGGGGGGATGGACCGAGCGATGTCAACGGATCCGTCTCCCCCCCCCAATACGGAAAAGTGTATGAGGCGAGTGTATGAGGTGGTATATGTGGGGGGTACAAAAAAAATACACTAATGAACTCGCGACCTCCACCGCGTATGAGAGAGTTTCTCGGAAGTCGCGAGACATACACTAGTGTACGTCTTGCGACCTCCACCGCATACACTCCCTCATACACTCACCATATACAATCCGGGGGGGAGGGGAGGGGGGCTCATCTGACCGAGAAGATATCGGAAACAAAAATGTGCCAGTATGTGCGAAATGGACAGGGTTGCAGAAGTGTTGTTACGAAAATAGGTGTACGCTGAGTAGGTGTGTTTTGAAATTATTAGCAGACCTAGAATGGTCTTACATGCCAAAAAACTGTTAGAACCCTCGTAACCTTCCAGGAAACTACCTTCTGATGTAGGTACCTATACACCCATCTAACAGTGTACAAAAAGACCCTGATTAACCATACCTCAACACTCGCGCCTATGCCTACAATATTTGTTCCTACACCATCATCGTCCCCGTCTGTGCCTTCAACACCCGTGCTTATGCCAAAAACGACCACGCTTGTGCCTACAGCACTCGCGTGTACCCATACAGCACCCGCGCGTGTGCCTACAATACTCGCGCCTACCCCTACAACGTCAGCGCCTATGCCTAGAATGTGCATGCCTGAGCTTACAATGTCCATGCCTATACCGACAACACCCATGCTTACGACTACGACGCCCGCGCTTGTGCCTACAATGCATGTATTTGCACCTTCAATGCTCACATATGCACTTATAACGCCCACGCCTACACCTACAATGCCCGTGCTTGTGCCTATAATGCCCTAGCATGTACCTACAAAGCACATGCCTATTCTCACAATGCACGCACCTATGCCTAGTACGCTTGTACAAGCACCTGAAATGCCCTCGCATACGCCTTAAACGCTTGCGCCTATAGCTACAACTTCCATGTCTATGCCTACATCGTCTGCGCTTGCACCTACAATGCCCGCTCCTATGCCTACAATGCCCGTGCATGTGCCTACATCACTTGTGCATGCGCCTACAACACCCACACGTACACCTGTAATGCATCATTCTGGGCCTACATAGCTCGTGCCTGTGCCTACAACACCCACACCTATGCCATCAACACCCAACCCTACGCCTAAAATGCCCACACCTACACCTAATACTCCCACGCTTGCTTTTAATGCCAGAACCCATGCTTACAACGTCCATGCTTGCACCTACAACGCCTATGCCTGTACCTTCAATGCCTTAGCCTACACCTACAATGCCCATGTCTGTGCCTACAATGCCCGTTCCTACGCCTACGACACCCGTGCCTATGCGTAGGATGTCTACCCCTGTACCTACAACGCCTGTGCCTGTGCCTACGATGCCCACGCTTGTACCTACAACGCCCATGCCTCCGCCTACAATGCACGTGCCCACGCCTACAACACCCGCGACAATTTCTAGAACGTCCGCGCCTGCACCTACAATGCCTGCATGTGCGTCTACAACACCCACACCAACGCCTACAATGCCGGTACCTGTGCCTACAACATCCATGCTTGCGCCTAAAATACCCATGCCTCCCCCTACAAAGCCCGTGCTTGTGCCTACAATGCCTGTATTTGTGCCTATAATACACGTGTTTGCACCTATGACTCCTACGCCTACACCTGGAATGCATGCGCCTATGCCTACAATGCCTGCGCATCCTCCTACACTACCGGTGTCTATGCCTATAATGCCCACGCTTGACCCTATAATGCTCGTCCCTACACCTAGAACACCCGCACTTGTGTAGATGATTCCTGTGCCTATGCCTACAATGCCCGCACCTTCACCTACAATGCTCAAGCCTCTTCCTACAATGGCCACACCTGCGCCTTTAGTGCCACCGATTCTTACGCCTACAATGCTTGTGTGTGTGCCGACAATGCCCTAGTTTCCTCCTACAACGCTCGTGCCTACACTTACAATGCCCGTTCCTACGCCTACAATGCCCGTGTTTGTGCCTGTGCCTACAACATCCACGCCTGCACCTACAATGCACGTGCCTACGCCTACATTGCATGCGTTTATACTAGAATATATGTGCTTGTACCTGCATTGTCCGTTCCTTCATTGACAACACTTGGGCCTGTGCCTATAACACACAAGCCTACGCCTACAATGCACGCACTTGTGCCTATAACACATGTCCCTACGCCTGCATCGCCCACGCCTACGTCTACAACGCCAACATCTACGCCTACAATGCCCACAAATGTACCTATAATGCTCTTTCCTACACCTCTCAACATGCACACGTATGCCTACAATGCCCGTGCCTACACCTCCAATGCCTGCGCATGTGCCTCCAACGTCCACGCCTGTGCCTATGATGTCCATGCATGTGCATTCAACGCCCCTGGTTGCGCCAACAATGCCCACGCCTGCACCTACAACGCTCGCATCTACACCTACAATGCCTGTGCTTCCACCTACAATGCCCGTGCATTAGCCTACAAAACCTACATTTCCACCTACTACGCCCATGCCTATGCCCACAACAACCGTGCCTGCACCTACAATGCCCCCACCTGTGCCTACAACGCCCGCGTTTGTGCCTTAAATGCATGTGCCTTCCCCTACAATGACTACATGTGTGCCTACAAAGCTCGCACATTAATCTGCAATACCCATGCCTGTGCCTACAACGCCGGCTCCTCTGCCCACAACATTGGCGCCTACACTTACAACGTTTGCACTAGCGCCTGCAGCACCCCGGTCTGCGCCAAGAATGCCTGCGCCTACACCTACAACACCCGTCCTTGCACTTACAACTCCTATGCTTGCGCCTATAATGCATGTGCCTACACCTATAATACCCACACCTACGCCTAAAATGCCTGCACTTGCTGTTATACACCCGTTCTTACACCTGTAATGCCCGTGCCTGCAACTATACCACGTGCGCCAACGCTTACAACGCCCATACCTGTGCCTTTAAGGCTGGCGCCTATGCCAATAATGTACGTGCCTATGCCTACAACGTCTCGCTTGCGACTACAATGTCCGCGCCTTCACCTACAAAGCCCAGGCATGTGCCTATAATGCCCACACACGTGCCTACAATGCCTGCGCCTGCGCAAACAATGCTCGTGCCTACGCCTCCAATGCCCATGCATGCGCCTGCAACGCCAGCGCATGTGCCTACAATGCCAGTGCCTGCTCCTACAACATCTGTGCTTGCTTGTACAACACCCGTGCGACCAGCACAGTCATGTGGGCTTCTCAGCTAAGCTTTCCAGTTGTGAATCATGGTACAAGATTTCTTGCAAGTCAGAAGTAGGAACCTGAAACTATGAAAAAGGAAAGAAACAAAGAACAAAAAGAGTTCCCCTCGCAAAGGAAAGTTACACAAAAAGATGCCAAGAGGAAAAATTCTCCCTCTTTCTTGCCCTTCTTTTCTTGGCTTACTTCTTTTGCCTCCTCTTATTTAGTTTGGCCTTCACTTCCTTGTGCTTGTTTTGGCACCTCTTTTGCCTCCTTGACGGCGTCTCCCTTGACCACACATAGATGGGAAGGCTTTTTAATTTTGTTCCTATGGTCTCCTCCCTTCCTCATAGTGCCTCCTCAGTTCTTGCAGCTCCGTTAATGTAGAAGAACGCCATGTGCCATTTTTAGGTTCAAGGGAAGAAAGAGGCAGTTAGAAACTAAGAGCAAGGAGGGTGCATTAGAGGAGATTACTTCCCATCTTGTTCTAAACAAAACTCATGTAGCCTCGTGGGGGAAGGGAGATTCTCAGAGAAGTTGGAAAAAAACTAATAGAACTCGTCAATAGCTTTCCAAAACAACATACGGTGCTTAAAATAATTGAAATTCAAGGTCGTATTCCCATGTGGCATTTATGTTGCTACTGCAGCTACTGACAAAATTCTATCTATCTTGTAGTCGTCAGACCGTCGCGGATTTGGTTCTAAGGGTCGTCCCAGAAAGAAAACCTTAACTTTTTTTTTACTTCTTCTGATACATTTGTAATTATGCTAATGACATTGAATTATCCTTGATTTTGGCAACATATAATGTATATCAGCCTTGTACGTCTGGGAGTCGTGGCGATGGAGCCAAATGTTACATGGTCACAGGGAACGCTTGAGCTTCTCCCCTACATAGTCCAAATGTATCGCGATGATGTATTTGGTGGTTTACATTAGAGGGAAGTTTAATACACTTGTGTAAAAATGCAGTTATGTGCATTTTGGTGTGAATTCACAATACACTCTCCGATAGTCTCCCCCAAATACACAAGTATTTTTTTTCTTTTTGTACCAGATACACTTCCCGATACATTCCTCCAATACACTCGAGGAGTTTGGGATGGGGGCTCGACGTCCGCACCCCCCAAGTCGCGAGTGTATTGGTGGAATGTATCGAAGAGTGTATCAATGATTGGTATTTTACTACATTTGTGTATTCTACGAAGATAAAGCATGGAAAGTAAAGAAGTGATTTTTCTCTTTTAATACCAGCTACACAAACCAATACACTCCTCCAATATACTCAGGAGGTTGAATGAGGGATCGGCATCCACCTCCCCTCCCAAAGTTGCAAGTGTATTAGAGAGGTGTATTTGAGAGTGTATTAAGGAGTTGGTATTTTCATGCACTTGTGCATTTTGTAGAAATAAGATGTGGAAGAACACACGTGTGTTTTTTCCTTTTTGTACCACCTAGACATCCCAATACATTCTCCCAAGACATTTGAGAAGTTTGAGGGAGGGGGGTCGATGTCTGCTTCCCCTGTCACGAGTCGTGAGTGTATTGGGAGGGTGTCTCAGAGAGAGTTTTAGGTGATTGGTATTCTGATGCAATTGTGTAGTCTATAGAGATAAAGTATGAAAAATACACAAGTGTTTTATTCTTTGTGTACAAGCTACACATCCCAATACACTCCTCTAATACACCTAGAGGGTCTGGGCAGGGGACTCGACGTCCCCCTCCCCCAAAGTCGCAAGTGTCTTGGGGGTGTGTTGGAGAGTGTCGTGGGGGCTTGGTATTTTCATGCACTTGTGTATCCTGCGGAGATCAAGTATGGAAAAATACACATGTGATTGTTTTCTTTGTGTACCAACCACACATCCCAATACACTCCCCCAATATACTCGGGGGTTTGAGGAGAAATCGACGTTCGCCCTCCCTCCCCCATCCCAAGTCACAAGGGAATTAGGAGGGTGTATCAGAGAGTCTATCGAGGGATTGGTACTTCAATACACTTCTTCATTTTGCAAAGAATAAAGCGTTTTTTATTCGTGTATCAGTTACATAGTTGAATACATTCTCCAAATTCACTTGGGGTGCTTAGGGAGGGAGGTTCGACGTCCTTCTCCCTCCCCAAAGTCGTGAGTGTATTGGAAGACGTATCGTATATTGCATTTTAGGGTTGGGGGTTTCATGCACTTGTGTATTCTGCGAAGATAAAGAATGAAAACATACACAAAGTGTTTTTTTGTGTATGAGCTACACATCCCAATACACTCTCCCAATATTCTCGAGGGGTTTGATGGGGGAGGGGGGTCGACATCCGCCTGTTCTCCAAGTCGTAAGTGTATTTGGGGAGTGCATCGGAGAGTGTATCGTGGGGTTGGTATTTTAAAGGACTTGGGTATTCGGTGAAAATGAATTATGGAAAATACACAAGTGCTTTTATTCTGTACTAGGTAGGCATCCCAGTAAACTTCCCTAATACACTCAAGGGGTTGGGAGGAGGAGGGGCTCGGCGTCCCCTTCCCTCCAAGTTACGAGTGTATTGGGAAGGTGTATTGGAGGGTTGGTATTTTCATGCACTTATGTATTCTATGGAGATAAATCATGGAGGAATACATAAGTATTTTATTTATTTGTATACCGGCTACACATCCTAATACACTCCACTCGTGATATTTCAAGGAGGGGGATTGACGCCCTCCCTTCCCCCAGGGGGCAAGTGTATTGGGAGGGGTGTATCAGAGAGTGTATCGGGGGGACACGTATTTTAATGCACACGTGTATTCTGTGGCAATAAATAATGGAAAATAAAAGGATGATTTTGTACTAGCTACACATCCCAATACACTCCAATATACCCGCAGAACCGGGAGGGAGGCTCGACGTCCTCCCTCCCCCCAAAACGTCATGACTTTATTGGGGGTGTAACGGAGAGTACATCTGAATTTTGGTTTTTCAATGCACTTGTGCATTCTGTTGAGATAAATAATGGGGAAATACAAAAGTTCCTTTTTCTTTGTTAAATAGCTACACCTCTTAATACACTCTCCCAATACACTCAGAGAGGGGGGCTCGATGTCCGTCCACTCCCTCCCCCCTCCCAAAGTCCTCACGACAATATAGTCCCCAAAATCAAGACGAGAGGATACTGTCATCGTGGATACTAGTGACGTAGAATTAAAAAGAGTTCGGTCATGTGTCTTTCCCTAAACATCAAGGTAAGTCCATCAATGAATTCTTCTCCATAAAACAAAGGCATCGCTGGCGCCTATGAAAGATGAGACAAATAATACAACAAGAAAATCCACCCACATCAATATCATAGGACATGAATATGCAATTGTAAGGATAATGCACACATAATGAGTTTCTTCGTGTATTTATTGAGCATTTTAATGTAAGAATATCTATAATTACTTCTAAAAATATCACACTGTTAAAAAAACTCGAGTTCTTACAATGAAAGTCAACAAATTGAACTTCCAAGAAGTAAAGATACTACATGTGTTTGATACATATGTATGGTAGTGCCATACAAGGTCCTCGCATAAATTCAAGACAAAGTGGCAATCCTTTGTTTGACTTATTTAATAAATCAGACTAAACAACCTTGAATTTATGCATGGACCTTTTTCTTGAGCTCTGTAACATTGAAAGTAAGAATGGGGAGCTATCGGACTAGCTTGCTGAGTGAAGAACCAACTTAAGGCACTATACACAAACGTGCCTCAATCTTTCTCATGACCTCACTCATAAGACATATGTAAGAGCCTCACGCAGTGGTACGGATTTTGTCACATATCTAGCATCTAATTGTGTTTTTAAGAACCGTTAAGGTCACCAAAAGCTAGTTGTATATCTTCTGCATTGCAACAACACAATGCGTAAGACCACTGATGAGAATCACCACTCTATGTGACAGATTCTATAATGGCTTGGGAAAGGCACTTCTAATGAGTCCCTTGATGTTGCCTGCAAAGTGGACCCCCGGGGAAAGCCTAAGACCAAAAACATTGAACTCGTGACTTCATTCCTGTGATTTACAACCCCATGCTGGCCGAGTACGGAGTGAACACACGTCACGACCACAATGACCAACCGAGAGACAACAAGCTCTAACACTCTGCCTCACATGGTGAGCATAAGCTCCCTCGGCATGGGCTGGACAAGTACAAACCCAAATCCTTGTGGAAATCCACTGTGAACATGCAAATGGTCATACAAAGAGAGGCTTCCTAATTTTCTCCTAGTGTAGAAGCAACAGACACTACACATTGGAATGATGGAAGCGCCACAAGGATCATGAAGGTGAAAACACAAGCATGAGTTGGCCGAATACAAGTGAGACAATGCAACATAGACTGGTATGAATTGGTGGAAGCTTCGGATCTTGGTGGTTCTCCCCAACTCTAGGACACAAGAAGATTTATTTTCTAGTTTTATAACCCAGCAGCAGCTAGCCACCTTGCTATAGCAAAAACCAAAAAGGCTCTTTCTCGAGCAATATTGGTAGATTTGAGAACTGTACAATATATGCAAATAGATCCAACCCCATGCCTTGCGCATCTCTTACATTCATCAAATAAGACACCAGCCAGATTGTTGAATTCTCTCCTAGTGCTTAAAGCCTCTTATTAGGATGTGAGCATGGATTTTGTCACACCCGGGACACCTCACAGTCATGATGCCATCCTTATGATGGTAAACATTCTTATATATGGCACTTTCCTCCCACAAGCACGAATGCCACTACCAAAGAGAAAACTCGCATATTTTCTGGCACTTTTGTTAGACAAAATGGGTTCTCGTTATGCATTATCTCTTTTCAAGATATGCAAGCCACCTCTTCTAATGCTCGAAAGTGAAAGCCATTACGAGGTACACGGGCTTCTCCAATACCGTACTAGGATGTGAAAGGTGGTTAAAGCAATTTTTTGACCCCTTCTTTGTCTTTGTCCTTATTTACTATGGCTGCATTTGAGTTTGTCCCTATTTCTGGTTTTTGGTCATATCGGTATTTTGTATTTTCGTTCACCGGCAGTATTCGACACTTGAGAGAGACATTGTTGTGCTCGCGGTCGGGCGACAAACAGCGCGGCTGCAAGCACGTGCACCACACTAGACGCTCGATGTGCAAGCATCCAAGGCGGTGCGCGTGCATTCAAACTTCAAACCTTGAACAACGAACTGCGAGAGATGTGCGTACATGTGGAGTCGAGATCACACCCACAACTAATTTTGTCCTCATGTCTAATACCCCCCTACCAGGATTTTGTTTCTGTCCCAAATATCTACACCTCCACCACACTTTGTCTTCATACTTTTTAAATATTGCCTCAACCTTTCACGTACTAGTACGGTATTACGGACATACATGTGGCAACCATCTTGTAAGGGAACGTTGCCTGAGTTGGACTGGTTGTGGACCTTAACACAACTGTGGGCCTGAGATTTGACTGTTGGTTTCTATGATCAAGGATTATCGGCTAGACCACGATGCCTGTTTTCCCATACGTGCTCCCAAAGGTACCATCCTGACACAAGCTTCACATAGGAAACCTTCACTCACTCATAATGTTATAATAATAATATCTCAAACACATGGGGACGTCTAAGCTGATGGTCACAAGGATGCTCCTTGCAGAGTAGAAGGAAGAGTTGGCCGTAAAACTTTTCTATGTGAACTTGACTCATCTATACAAGATCTCACGCTCATGGAGAGTATGGATGTCAACTTGTTGGAATTTCATCCTTCTACAATGGTGCACGATCTAATGGATGCATGTATGCTTTGTTTTGTCGACGAATAATGGATGTCTACTTCTAACATCAACATGTTCATACCCTCTTTAACAGAGGGCGGCTCACACTAGAGGGGGAGAAATGTATTGTGCCCGGTCTAATCTGTGCAACTTTGTTCCATCAAATAGACCTGCACATTGTTCTTAAAAGGTCTTCCATGTCCTTGCTTGGGAAAATCCGGGATATTCCCACTCTTCGGTTGACTGGACAACAAGGAGGATTCCGTGCTGACAGGATAGTGAGGATTATTCCTCATTGACCAGCCTCGCAAACAGCAACCTTTACAGAATATTCTACTTTGCTAGGGCTGACAAGATAGTACCTTACAGTGTCGAGCCTCTGCTTAAGGTCTTGCAGCCTCTAGCAGCAAACGCAAGTCCATTAAAAATATTCGTAATGGGTTCTGTGGGGCTAGCGAGGTCGCAAGGGGCATGGCCCAATGAAAAATGCAAGGAGAAGCCCAACCCATCATGAGGCTCGTCACCAAGCACTTTGCTATGACACGTGGCTTTTCGAGGGGCCACCATCGAGCGTTTTGATATGAACACCGTGGAGTGCTTACTCCACCCATTACCATGTGAATAAACGTGGTGAGAATCTATCGAGGTTGGGCAAAACACCCTCATGCGCGTGGGGATGTTTTAACACCACCTATTTGTCCTTGACCACACCAAGCATCTATGATTTTCACGTATGAAATGGAATTAAATTGAATGTCGAATTGAAAAGATAAATGAATGTACTCGAGCGGTTCCAATCCAACAAAAATGGGTCAAAGAAAATAATAGTTGTTGTCCTCCCTGTTGGGGGGTTGTATGACAGGGTAAACTACATGCCTCAACTTGTAGTTAGAGCAAATTTGAGAGAGGAGTCATATTGGAGAGACTTCAACTCATTATTCTCCATGAAATACCAACATGAAAATGAAGTGCAACCGGTTCTCTAGGGCTTAAACACCTCGAGAGGCTCGCACCTGGTTCTTCCCGCAGTGTTACAAAGGGGTATGTACGTCTTATAAAAATTCTAGAAACATTGAGAACTCAACCTACAAGTATTAGAACATGGATTGTGTTCACAATATGTTTGTAAAAAAGCGGGAAAGTGGTTGAAGTTCCAAGCACGAAACATTTGAGGTCGCGGTAGCTGGGAAGAAGGCCCATCGCCAAACGATGTAATGATCCAGACGTTGATGGGTAGTATGTGAAAATGATATGAACAAAAATACCCACGCACAGAGTTTAAGGACCCATGTACGTGCTTAGAATGTTTTTCATTTTTGAATGAAGTTCTTTATTAAAAGTTTACAATGAAGAAATATCACAAAAAATATCCTTACATGAATCCAGAACTGTATGAAATGGTCTGTTTTCCTTCGGTTTCCCAACTGCACCCATGCCTAGTACAGTTGCAGTTCATGTGACCTGATCAGGTCCAAAGTCATTCATGTTCTTTTCCTCCCGACAGTTCAGTTCAGCCTCGACAGGACAGAAGGCGGATGTGGGCGAAATGGGAGTGGTGTACCCAGGGCCGTCACTTCAGGCTGTCTGCGGAGCAAGGCAGACGATTCCCTACAAAGCTCGATTGTTGTGTCTTTTCAGCTATTGGAGTTTGGGCCATCCGGGCCTGGCATGTGACGTAGTCGGACAGGTACGGAGAGAGGTGGCTAGTGACGACGGATATTCTCCTGAGCTAGCCGCTACATCTCGTTTAGTCTTTTGCTTCCGCAATTTTCTAAGGAGTGGGCCCCCCGCGGGTACAGCGACGTCTGGCGCCATGCAGATCTTCGTTAAGACTTGTACGTGGTTGGGGGTTGCTGCTCTACTGCAGACAACGTCGAAATCTCTGCCATTGCTGACTGTGAATGCGTACCTGGCTCCCACGGGTTCGTCTTTCTATTTCCTGGCTGACCTATCTAGTTGACTGTGTTTTGGTGTAATTCCCGGGCGGATCTCCAACATCTTTCGTCTCATGTCCGTCCGCGTTTTTCACTCTTCTCCTTTTCATTTGGCTCCCTTGCAGTGACGGGTAAGACCATCACCCTCGAAGTAGAGTCTTCTGACACCATCGACAATGTGAAGGCCAAGATTCAGGACAAGGAGGGCATTCCTCCGGACCAGCAGCGCCTGATTTTTGCAGGCAAGCAGCTGGAGGATGGTCGCACCCTCGCTGACTACAATATCCAGAAGGAGTCCACCTTACACCTCGTCCTCCGACTTCGGGGTGGTGCCAAGAAGCGGAAGAAGAAGACGTACACGAAGCCCAAGAAGCAGAAGCACAAGAAGAAGAAGGTGAAACTCGCCGTGCTACAGTTCTACAAGGTGGATGACTCCGGGAAGATTACCCGCCTCCGGAAGGAGTGTCCGAACCCCGAGTGTGGCCCTGGTACCTTCATGGCCAACCACTTCGACCGACACTACTGTGGCAAATGCGGCTTGACGTACCTATACCAGAAGGCCGGGGAGGAGTAGGCCGTTTCCACTTGCCACAATTGACGAGCTTTATTTGTGTCCCTGAGTAATTTCTGCTGTTGGAACTTTTGAGAAATCGTCACTTCTGCCTCTTGCGACGTTCCAATATCGCTCTTGACTGCTGGGTTCACAAATGGCGATCGGCTCCTCCCTTACTGCGACACAGTTCTGCGCGTGTTACATGCACCACTGTGGGATGCAGATATCCCCTAGGTTCAGAGCCAGGTGCCGGAGATCATTTCTGATAGGTTTCGTACAGGCTGTTGACGACACTCCGTTGGTTAGGTCAGCACGTTCGGCGAACAGTTGGGATGCCCTCAGCACTTGAAAAACGGTCTGTTCAGTCATTCAGCACTAGGGTGCCTTCCACGAGCTGTGCAACCTCCCTAATCTGTCATCATTCATCAGTTCGGCTCAAACACATGTATCAACGTGAGCAATACTGACACCAGGGAAATGCTCCCAGATAGAAATTTCATTGTATGGATTGAGAATACCAGATCATTAATGGGAAAACGATTGTGGTGGGAATGGCGGGTAGGTGATGTATTCCTAGACGAACACGTGACAATTGGAGCCGGGGATGCTGCCTTAGACAATACCTGGAATTGGAATTGATGTGGAAAGGATCTTGGACATTGAAACGGATGACGATATACCATTTCAAGAAAATTACTGTGATGGTAGGGAAACGGAAGGAATCATGTATGTATGTCCCAGACATGAAATCTGAAAACATCTTGCCACTACTGTATTGCTTTTTCTTTCCCAGAATTTTCTACTCATGTGAGAGTCCATGCTAACTTTACACTTCCGACCACAGGCCTACTCACATCCTCTGAGAAGATAAAGGAGAGCAACACAGAAACTAAAGCAACACCTTTCGTCCAACCTCCAGGTTGGATGAATGAAAAACTGACAATGGTGAACCACAAGGAGTATGACGTAATAAAGAGCTGCATCTGGCATCACGTGTCGGACCAACTTCATAGGCGACACCCAATGCATTTCCCTGAACCAAGTGCAAGCGTGGTGAGCCTAACTGTTCCTCCAACATGCATAGCTGTTGCTGCCGTTTGAAGCTGAAAGTCCCTAGTGACCACTAAACAGGTGAATTGTTCACAGGTGCACTGGTCCCTGCACCAAACCAATATCTCCTTGTGATGCGAAGCACTGTCACCATTGTCTTAGCTCTCAGCGCCCTTTCCTACCTCGCAGCCTGCTGAGCTGCCTGCAGCAACGCCACCACGGCATCATGCCCACGGTCCTGCGCTGCCTTGAGTGGTGTCACACCATACTCATCCTTCAGGTTCACCTTGGCCCCTTTCTCAAGGAGCAACCGGACAACCGCCTCCTCTCCCTTCTCCGCAACCTTTATCAACGCTGACTGCCGGGGATACTTTGTCACGGCATTGAGATTTGCGCCCGCATCGGCAAGCATGCCGACGAGCTCAAGATTCCCTTTCTGGGCAGCGATCATGAGGGCAGTCATCCCCTCCGAGTCCACAGCCTCGAGCCCTGGCTTCTTGGCCTTCTTACCGCTGTAACCTTGGCTGGATCTGGCAACCCCAGTGTTTGCTGCTTTGCACGAATTGATGAGGACCTCCGCCACTTGTGTATGTCCCCCCGTTGCTGCAAGCAGGAGTGCTGTCATGCCCTGATCATCTACTGCATCAAGCTCCGCGCCTGCTGCGACGAGCGCCTCTGCTTCCTCCACGGCGCCCACATCCGCCGCAAACATAAGGGCCGTGCGGTTGCCCACCGACGTCCTGCGGGCGCTGTTTGGGGCCACCGTGCAGCTGCAGTTCACGTCTGCTCCCCGCGCCAAGAGGAGGTCGAACATCGCCTTGTGCCTCATGCCGATCGCGAGGATCAGCGCGGGGCATCTCTGGACCACATGCTCGTTGCTGCCGGAGCCCGGGTGGGCCGGCAACTTTCTCGAGTGCGGGGGCTTCTTGAACTCCTCCGAGCTCAGCCTTGCGTCCGCTCCTGCGGCGTAGGCTCCGACAGTCCCGTCCACATCTGCGCCTTCCGCCAAGAGCAGGTCGACGGCGCCCACCTGCCCCCCGTACACGGCTTCAAGGAACGCACCCTGCACATCCGCTCCCCGGCAGCACAGCAGCGCGGCGATGTCATGCAGCCCGGCTGCCGCTGCAGCGGCGAGGGTCGCCGTCGCGGTCGGCCGCTTGAGGAGCCCCTCTGCTCCACCGTCCAAGAGGGTCCGCACGACGTCGTAGCGTGCGATGGCAACGGCTCTGGCAAGAGCCTCGTCCGCGTTGGCACCCTTTGCGACCAACATCTTCACAATCTCCAGGTGTCCCTTTTCCGCAGCCATCATCAGGGCCGTGCGTGCCTCCTCCCGGATCCTCCCGGATCCCTTGTCAGAGTCGTCTTCCTTCCCAGCACTCGCAGCAGTTGCTGCGCCCCCATTCTCAACACCATCACTTGTCCCCTCGGATTTCGCAGCCCCAGATGGCACATTCTCCACCTCCATCTTCCCATCTTCTCCCTCCACTTTCACATCACCATCCTTAACCTCTTTCCCTTCCTCCCCCGCATCTCCTCCTTTTCCACCACCTTCTCCTCCTACTTCTCCATTCACTTCCCCACTCCCCTTCTCCACACCTCCCTCCCCACCTCCTCCTCCAGCCGCCCCTTCACCACCATCTCCACCCTTCCCTTCCCCTCCATCCCTCCACCCCTCTTTCGTCTTGGCGTGCACGTCCGCAGCATGCGCAAGCAACACCCTCACGACGTCCACATGCCCATTCTCAGCGGCACACATCAGCGCCGTCTCCCTCCTCGACCAATCGCGCGCGTTCACCGGCGCGCCGTGCTTGATGAGCAGCTCCGCCACCCCAGCGTGCCCGTATGCCGCGGCCCGCATGAGCGCCGTCCGGCCCGCGTCGTCCGTCGCCTTGGGGTTGGCGCCCCACGAGATGAGCTTGGCGACGACGTTGGCATGCCCGGCCTCGGACGCGAGCATGAGCGCGGTCGCGCCGCCATGCTCCTTCGACCGCTCGTGCACGTTCGCGCCCGACTCCAACAGACGCACCACGCCCGCGTTGCTGCCTTGGGCTGCTGCCTCTTGCAAGCTGGTCGCTGCATGTCAGAGAATGGAAATGAAAAACACGACGAGGGAGAGGGAAGAGCTTACGTTTTCTGGCCAGTCTTTCCAGCACACAGAAGACAAAAACCCGCACGCAAAGGACAAAGCCCACACATAAGAGACGAAACCCACACACAAAAGTCAACATCGGCCGGCATGTCTCAACAGCAGAGGGTGAGATAGAGACCCGTCTGGCTATAGACGACATAGGTTCCGCGTCCCATACAATCATCTTGGCAGCAGTGTCCGAGTGCCGGGCATGGGCGGTGGACACACGAGTAGTTTCACTTCTCTAACTCATGCCCCCCGTCCCTGCCTCCAGGGGAGGGGAGGGGGACAGGAGGGGAGGGGTGAGTTTGCCCTGTCCAGAAAATAGAGATTGAGGGCCGCCGTCACTGGTGAAATGTTGTGGTTGCTGCCCCAAGCCATGCTCTTTCAAGACCATGGCTTGGGGCTATCGCTATCGCTGTCGCTATCGCTACCGCTATCGCTGTTGCTATCGCTACCGCTATCGCTGTTGCTATCGCTACCGCTATCGCTGTTGCTATCGCTATCGCTATCGCTGTCGCTATCGCTACCGCTATCGCTGTTGCTATCGCTACCGCTATCGCTATCGCTGTCGCTATCGCTGTCGCTATCGCTGTCGCTATCGCTGTCGCTATCGCTGTCGCTATCGCTGTCGCTATCGCTGTCGCTATCGCTGTCGCTATCGCTGTCGCTATCGCTGTTGCTATCGCTGTCGCTATCGCTATCGCTATCGCTGTTGCTATCGCTATCGCTATCGCTGTTGCTATCGCTACCGCTATCGCTGTTGCTATCGCTATCGCTATCGCTGTCGCTATCGCTGTCGCTATCGCTGTCGCTATCGCTGTCGCTATCGCTGTCGCTATCGCTGTCGCTATCGCTGTCGCTATCGCTGTCGCTATCGCTGTCGCTATCGCTATCGCTATCGCTGTCGCTATCGCTATCGCTATCGCTATTGCTATCGCTATCGCTATCGCTATCGCTATCGCTGTCGTTATCGCTATCGCTATCGCTGTCGCTATCGCTACTGCTATCCCTATAGCTGCCATATGGCAGCACTTGCTGACAATGTAAAAATCACGAGTGAGTGCCGCCATTTCGCCGGCGATCAAGCGCACATGCATGTCTCCATGCACATTAGGCAGGTTAGGCCTCGGAACCTGAGGTTTGGGTTGAGGACCGGAGCTCAGACCAGAAACGCAAGGCCAAGCACAAGCCTGCGCCAGCCGAGCAACCCTGAGCAAGACCGAGCTTGAGTTACATCGTCGCGTGCTTTTCAGCCAAAAATTGTGACCGGATTTACACCGGTAAAATGATCCGCGGACAAACTGTTTCAGCTCGAGCCAAAACTCAACCTTAGGGGCTGCGGCCCAGGCATACGTCGATCTAAAGTGCAGACAGACCGCGCACCCCCGGACCAAAAAAAAAGCAGAATGAGAAAGACGAGTTCAAGTCCACCGACGACCACATCCTTCTTTTCCCCACTAGCCTTTCATCCTTTCTCTCTGCATGCGACCTGACTCACGTCAACTTGTTTTTAACTTTCCTTCCTTCTTTTCCGTCAGCAGGTAAGCTTGGGTGACCTTGGAAGCAGCCAAACTCTGCATCGAAGCGGCCCCTGACACAAAGCGTGGCTGTTTAGGAAGTCAACTCCGCGTGAAGGCCGACTGCGCATCCCCACCTCCCCAACACGACCAGATCGTCGGAGTGTGGCTGGAGAGCTGCTCTCCACGAACTCGCCGAGGACAGTGAGTCTGGTGATGACCGGCTGGAGAGAGGACATTGCGTCCGGACACCAAAGTCCACGCCGGCTGTGAGGAGGGGGGCGCGCACATGGAGGGGCAGCGACGCTGGCGCAAGCTGGACGGGGTGGTGAGGGGAGGAGGAGGAGGATCGTGTCCGCGCTCGTCTAACATCCAGGTTTGCCCAAGATCATTGCCACCGCGGTCGTTGCAGAGGGCCTCGTTTCCTGTGACTTAGGTGAGAAGGCACCCACCGAAGCGGGTAGAACCAAACCTCCTCAGTGTGTGTATGGTATGAAGTGTGTGAGGGCGGGAGAGTCCGATGCTGCTGCAGTGCGATGGAACAGGGCAGGGGCAGGTTTGTCCGGTCAGGCGTGCTGTGCACGGCTGGGATTACGACGTCTGACTGCAGGCTCATGAGAGGGGAGTCTTGAAACTCTGATTGCCAGACCCGGTGAGAAGGATGAAGGGTGAATGTTCACACACACACACACACACACACACACACACA
>SZWC01018711.1:12326-24677 GCA_023375785.1 Penium margaritaceum | reverse complement strand
GTTGTAGTCTTTGTGTTGCTGCTTCAACAAGAGGTTGGGGGAGTGGGAAGTATACCCACTCCTTTAGCCTTTCCCCCAATCCCCCCTCTTTTTTTTTGTTGTTTGTTGATGATGTCAGCAGTGACGTCAGCAGTGACGTCAGCAGTGACATCAGCAGAGGGGTGCTGACGTCAGCAGTGGTGAATGTTGGGGCCGCCGCTACGGTTGTTGGTGCTGATGCGACTGTTGCTGCTGCTGCTGCTGTTGCTGCTGTTGCTGCTGCTGCTGTTGCTGTAGCTACTGCTGCTGCTGCTGTTGCTGCTGCTGCTGCTGGAGCTGCTACTGCTGTTGCTGCTACTGCTGCTGCTGCAGTTGTTGCTGCTGTTGCTGCTGCTACTGCTGCTGCTGCTTTGGGTGCTGTAGCTGCTGCTGAGCGTGCTGCAAGCTGCACCAGCTGCTGTGACTATTGCTGCTGTAGCAGCAAGCTGCTATAGCTTGCTGCTGCAGCTGGGTGCTCCTGCTGCAGCTGCTGCGTGCTGCAGCAGCTACTCGCTGCAGGCTGCAGCAGCGAGCTGCGGGGGTGGGGGATTTTTTTTCGTTTTCCTTTTTTTCGTTTTTCTTTTCTTTTTCTCTTGTCACAGCGGGCAGCAGCCCGCTGTCTGCTGCGAGAAGCGGGCTGCTGCTCGCCGAGCAGCAGCGAGCTGCTGCTCACTGGCAGCAGCGGGCTGCAGCTCGCTGCTCGGGAGCTGCGAGCAGCGGGCAGCAGCAGCCGTGGCTGGCAGCTGTTGCTCGTTGCTGCTACTGCCTGCTGCTGCTGCGGGCTGCTGCAGCCGGCTGCTGCTGCAGGCTGCTGCTGCTGCTGCACGCTGCTGCTACTGCTGCACACTGCTGCTGCTGTTGCTTCAAGCTGCTACTGCTACGGGCTGCTGCTGCTGCTGCTGCGAGCTGCTGCTGCTGCGGGCTGCTGTAAGCTACTGCAAGCTGCTGCTGCAGGTGGTGCCAGTCACTGCACCTGGGTGACGTTGCCGCGTGCGTCGTCGCCCATAAACGTCAGACGTCGCCCACCGCTCACCTCCTCGCGTCACGCGTGGGGGTCAGTGCTGCCAAAAAATTTCGGCAGCATTTCCCCTGGCCCAGTGGCCGTGGGAAAAATTCTAACGCCGCCACCAGGAGGGCCAATGCTGTCGAAAAAAATCCGGCAGCATTTCCCCTGCACTGGCGCATATGGGAGGTCCGCCGGCGTTGTCTGGCACATGTTCGCCGGTCTTCTGCTGCTGCTGCTATGCTCTGGCTCTGATACCAAGCTAGAAACTATGCAGCAGGTTGGGGCAGCAGCGTTGTTGATGCAGCGTGCGGGCTTCCACGCTCGTTGCTTAACTCAGCTGCCCCTTCAGGCCGCTGCTCTAGAGTCTAAGTCTGGAAGCTCTGGGTTTTGTTACTCAGAAACGCGCACGCCAGAGTTAGCGCCAGAAAGCAGCTGAAAACTGACAATGACTGATTAGGAATGAAGAATGAACAGCAATGGGGGACCCCTCCAAGTTCTAGCCCCCACCCCCAGCTCTGTAAAGCTTGTTACTCAGTCCATCAGCCAATCAGAAAATAGCTCAGTTCAGGCTGGCAGGTTTTCTCGGTGAGGCCTGCCAGGCAGCCCAAAACCCGGGCGTCGTCTGTTTTACCTGAAAACTGGACCACACCATAATACCGACGCTGCAAACGCAGCCGTGCGGTCAGAATCTGCTAGAAAAATAGTAGCAAGGAGTTATGGCAGCCTAAACCCAGATAGTGCCCACGACGGTTTATGCTGCCAAACAGGGTCATGCAGCACGCGACTGGAACCCTAGGCAGTGCATGACGACGCAGGCACGACAGTACGCGCTGGACGCATGCAGACAGCAACTGCGGCGGCAGTGACTACTGGCAGTGCGACCGCCGAGGAGGCCTGCCGATGGAGCTGAACACGTCGCCGGAGAGAGGAGGCTCCAGCGAACCGCGAGACGACCTCAGCGTGCGTCGGCTCCACCGGAAGACACTCCACCGGCGTCGAGTCTCACCGTCAGTCATGTGCACGCCGATGTACACAAGCCGGGAGGACACAACAGAGCACAATGAGTGCAAACAACCAACAGCTGCAGCCGCAGCCGCAGCTACATTTGCGGCAGCAACAAGGGCCGCCCGTGCTCCAGCTGTTACATCCGTCGGCAGGGCAACCAAAGCATGCACAAAGACGGCAGTAGTTGCTGGTCCCATTGCTGCAGCAGCTGCTGACATAGGCACGCAAGTCACGGCAGCCGCAACTTCCATTACATCAGCTACAGCGTCAGCAGCCTCTGCCACAGCCGCAGCCGCATCATCCATCCGTGCCTCTACAGCTGCTGCTGCAACAAAATGGAAAACCTACCCGGCAGGTTGGGGCAACAGCGTTGTTGATGCAGCGCGCGGGCTTCCACGCTCGTTGCTTAAGTCAGCTGCCCCCTCAGTCTGCTGCTTTAGAGTCTAAGTCTGGAAGCTCTGGATTTGTTACTCAGAAACGCGCGCGCCAGAGTTAGCGCCAGAAAGTAGTTGAAAACTGAAAGTAACTGTTTAGGAATGAATAATGAACAGCAATGGGGGACCCCTCCAAGTTCTAGCCCCCCCCCAGCTCTGTAGAGCTTGTTACTCAGTTCATCAGCCAATCAGAAAATAACTAATTTCAGGCTAGCAGGTTTTCTCAGTGAGGCCTGCCAGACGGCTGACACCCCAAATCCCGGGCGTCGTCCGTTTTGCCTGAAAACTGGACCATACCATAATACCGACGCTGCGAACGCATTCGTGCGGTCAGAATCAGCTAGAAAAATAGTAACGAGGAGTTATGGCAGCCTGTACCCAGGCAATTTCCACTATGGTTTATGCTGCCGAACAGGGCCGTGTAACATGCAACAGGGACCCTAGGCAGCGCATGACGACGCAGGCATGACAGAACGCGCTGGACGCATGCAGACAGCGACTGCGGTGGCAGTGACGGCCGGCAGCGCGACCGTCGAGGAGGCTTGCCGATGGAGCTGAACACGTCGCCGGAGAGAGGAGGCTCCAGAGAACTTTGATACGACCTCAGCGTGCGTCGGCTCCACCGGACGACACTCCATCAGCGTCGAGTCTCACCGTCAGTCATCTGCACGCCGATGTACACAAGCCGGGAGGAAACAACAGAGCACAATGAGCGCAAAAACCAATACTCCCCCATGACTTACAGGCGTAGTGTACATGGGCGGGCAGAGACACGGTCAACACACAGACTCACCTAGGACACGCAGAGACGTAGGCAGAGACAAAGAGGGCAAGTCACGGATGCACGCCGACTGAACTCACAGCCTTCTTGAACGAGTCCCGCTTCAGTGCCTTGGTCCGGAAGTGAGCTAGCTGCCGTGCTGTCTCAACCCACACGATGCTGATGCTGCCGTCGTGCAACAACGAACGCACATAGTGATACTCAACATTGATGTGCTTTGTGCGAGTGTGATGCACACCGTCATTGTCTGCAATGGCCATGGCACTCTCATTGTCACAATGCAAGGTGATGGATGAGACATACTGACGCAGCTCGGACAACAGACGACGCAATCATACATTTTCACTCGCGCCCGAACCCAGGGCCACGTACACAGCCTCAGCAGTGCTGCGTGCAATGCACCCCTGCTTGCCACTACGCGAGGACACAGCTGTGCCACCGATCAGGAAGATCCAGCCTGTGCGACTCTTACCGTCTGGACTGCCGGCCCAGTCGCTGTCGGTGTAGCCCACTGCGACGACGGACGGCTGGCAGCGGAACATGAGACCTCGCCGAGGGGTCGAGACGACATAGCGCAGTACTCGGATTGCGACCTCGAAGTGGAGGTGACGCGGCTCCTGAAAGAATTGGGCTAGGAGGTTGACGGCGAATGCAATGTTTGGACGCGTCGTCGTCGCCAAGAACAGCAGTGACCCGATGAACCGCAGATACGTGGTCACATCGACTGGCTCCCCCACAACAGCTGGGTCAGGACTCTTCAGCTTCACCTGGCCATCGGGTCATGGGTGAGGATGCGTTGGACACAAGGGGCAGGTCCTCGGTGAAGCGAGCTGACAGCGTCTGCACATAGGCAGCCTGGTGGACGTGTAGGATGCCCTGGGAGCGATCATGCTCGAGCTCCATGCCTAGGAAGACTCGGGCAGACCCGAGATCCTTCATCTGGTAGGCGACGTGCAGCAAGTTCTTGACACGTTGGATGGCGGTGGCGTCTGGCAACGCATTGAGGAGATCGTCGACGTAGACCAGAACCGCGGCGAAGGTTTGACCTCGCTGGCTGATGATTAGTACGGTGTCAGCGGTGCTGCGCTGGAGGCCACCACGGAGAAGCGTACTGCTGATCTCCTGGTTCCAACACCGAGACGACTGCTTCAGGCCATAGAGGGCCTTCCGCAGCCGCCAAACTCTCCCAGTGCCGTCGTCGATGCCTGGGGGCTGCGTCATGTAGAGCTCCTCACCCTCCTGTGAGCCATGAAGGAATGCATTGCTCACGTCCATCTGATGCAGCTGCCACCCGTGCTGGGCAACCAGGCTGAAGAGCGCTCGGCTTGTGGAGAACCGACCAACTGGGGCGAAGATCTGGTCGTAATCGATCCCAGGGACTTGAGCAAACCCCTTTGCTGTGAGGCGGGCCTTGTACTTGTCCAAGGATCCGTCAGGCTTCCACTTATGCCGAAAGACCCACTTGGTACCAATGGCCTTCTGATCCGGAGGGAGGTCGACGAGGTCATTCACGTGGTGCTGTCGGATAGCAGCGAGCTCCTTGGCGCAAGCAGCATCCCAATGTGCGGCCTCAGGGGAGGCTCGAGCCTCGCGTAGGGTGGAAGGGTCCTTTGGGCGCGTTGTGGACCGGACTGAGAGGGCGTGTGCATCACGAGCCCCAGGTGGGATGCGGGCGAGTGCAGCCACAACAGCCTGCTGATGCTCGTGATGAAGCATGGCGTACCCCAATGCAGAACCGGGATGAAGTTCTGCGATGATGGCGGGAGTGGTCAGGCCGAGAGCCTTTGTGCCAGGATCCCCACTCACGACCGTGGGAGTGGAGGAGACACGTGGAGCCACAGGAGGTCGAGGCGCCACGGGACGCGGAGCGATGGTCTGCGTGCTCACTGTCGGCCGAGGTCCAAGGCTGCCGCCTGGGCCACGTGTGTAGCGCGGTCGGGCAGAAGATGGTGCTAAGTCTGACGGGCCGACGGAGGCGGACGGGGCTACTGGTCCAGAGGAGTCAGCAGCGCCAGACGCGACAGGCGCTGCTGGCCCGGAGGGGCCAGTTGGCCCGGAGGAGCTAGCAGACGCAACAGGTGCTGCTGGCCCGGAGGGGCCATCGGACACGACTGGGGCTGCTGGCCCTGAGGGGCCAGCAGACGCGACTGGGGATGTCGGCCCGGAGGGGTCATCGGAAGCGACTGGGGCTGCCGGCCCGGAGGGGCCAACGGACGCGACTGGGGCTGCCGGCCCAGAGGAGCCAGCGGAAGCAACTGGGGCTGCCGGCCCGGAGGGGTCAACAGACGCGATTGGGGCTGCCGCCCCGGAGGAGCCAGTGGACGCGACTGGGGCTGCCGGCCCGGAGGGGCCAGCGGACGCGACTGGGGCTGCCGGCCCGGAGGGGCCAGCGGACGCGACTGGAGCTGCCGGCCCGGAGGGGCCATCGGAGGCGACTGGGGCTGCCGGCCCGTAGGGGCCAGCGGACTCGACTGGGGCTGCCGACTTGAGAGGGGCCAGCGGACGCGACTGGGGCAGCTGGTCCGGAGGGGCCAGTGGACACGACCGGGGCTACCGGCTCAGAGGGACGGAGTGATGTGTCACCCGGAAGCGACAGGACGGAGGACGGACTCACCACTCCCCCACGCGATGGGAGAGACATGGACGAGCCGGAGCGGATGAGGTCGTGGGGAAATAGGTCCTCAAAGAAGAGGGCATCGCGGGACTCGACGATGCAGTGTCGGGATGGGTCCTTGAAGCGTCAGGCCTTGGAATGATAAGACACACCGAGGAAGGTGCAGGGGCATCTGCGGGGGGCGAGCTTGCCGCCCTGCTATGGAGCGGGCAGCCACACAACGACCACGCAACCCCAGACGCGAGCCGGGCGGAGGTCAGCGCGCCGACCGCACCAGTGCTGATAGGGCGTGGACTGGCGGGGAAGGGGACCGTGGGGAACCCGGTTCCAGACCCAGGTCATGTAGGCCATGGCTTCAAAAAAGAAGCCATTGGAGAGGCCGGACTCGACCCGCATGGTGCGAACGGCGTCGGCCATGGTACGGTTCCACCGCTCAGAGACGTCGTTTTGGGCAGGTGTGTAGGGCGTAGACGTCTTATCGTTGATCCCGCGGGAGACGAGAAAGGTCGTGGCCTCACCCAGGTACTCGCCACCGCGATCGGAGTGAAAGCAGCGAAGGGGGCGGCCACACTCGCGCTCCGCGAGGACAAGCCAGTCCTGAATGGTTCGGGCGACATCGCTCTTCTGCCAAAAGCAGAAGACCCAACGGTAGCGAGAGTAATCCTCCATAAGAGTGAGGACATAGCGGCCATGCTCACCGAGGGACGCAGTGGGGAGAGGGCCCATGACGTCCGAGTGGACAAGGTCAAGGGGGGCGGACGCCCAGGAGGAAGAGAGGGGGTACGTGGACCGCTGCATCTTCCCCTGGGCGCAGTCCATGCACTCAGTGGGGCACGGGAGAGGGAAAGTCTCCGGATCAAGGCCCTTGGCCGGCTGGGTGCGGAGCATGCTTTCTACTGTGGCAGACTTGACGTGGCAAAGGCGGCGGTGCAAGATGCGGGTGTGCTGAGGATAAAGCGTGCTGGAAACAAACACATGACTGGTGGCGGCCGACGGGGAGGAGACGGGAGGGGAAGAGGAGAGGCGGGGAACGTGCCACAAGTTGCCACAGGTGGTGGCGTGCAGTACAAGAAGACCAAACGGACGCAATGACATAGTGCCGACACCATGCGAGTGCACAACATCCATGCTCATGCGGTCAAGGGCAGTCTTGGACAGGAGGCTGAGCTCGAGACCAGGGACGAAGAGAACATCGGTCAGAAAGACATCACCGGCCGGACCACGGAAACGAACGACGCCTACACCACGGACAGGCAACACCTGTCCGGAACCCGTCCGGACATCGGAGACATCGCCAACAGGACCGAGCATACTGAAGGCCTCGCGAGAGGTTGTCATGTGATGCGTGGCCCCGGAGTCAATGATCCAGGTCTCAGCAGGGTCCAGGACAGGGGTCGCCAGATCACTCATGGTCACGTGGCAGCAAGCGAGGGACGCGAACGCGGTGGAATCAGGTGCAAAACGAGACTGCCAATCATCAAGCCATGCGATGTTGTGAAGGAGTGGGGTGGAGGAGATCACAAGAGACGACGAGACCGACAAGGAAACAGGGCACGACCGCAGCTCAATCTCAGTCATACAGGGATGGGCCAGAGGGCAAGAGGTGACGCAACTTGCACTTCCCTGGGGAGGAGGGCGAGGCAGGCCAAGCTGGAGCGCGATGAACTGCTCCAGCTGACGTTCACGGGATGACGGCCCAGTAGTGTAGACGGAATGCGGAGTGACGGCGCCGGAGCCCGGGTAGTAGGAGGGCTGAGCCGGCGAAGGAAGCGGAGGTGCCGACGGCTGAGGGTAGTACTGCTGCGGGTAGTACTGCTGCGGCACGGGTGTCTGTAGGACAGGCGGAGCTATCGAAGTGGTAGAACGAGCAGCAGCGACGGCGACAGAGGCAAGGCGGCGCTCCCGCTGGCGGCGCATGGTGGCGATGACGCGAGCCTCATCCGTCGGGAGAGGGCACGTGTATCACCCGTGTCCGGGCTGGCCATAGTTATGGCAGACCGAGCCAGTACCGCTGGAACCAGTCGATGACTATTGCTGTTGCTGTTGCGATGGACCCTTGCCCTTCTTGTTCCGACTTTTCTTTTTCTTCCCCGAGGGCGATGGCGTAGCTGCGACGGGGAAGGCAACGGCCACAGAGGCAACGGCAGGGGCGGCGACGGCAGGGGATGCGAGGGCCTCCGCGCGATGGAGCTGGGACTCGTGGTGAGCTTCCTCAATGCGAAGGAAGAGCTCATATGCCTAGGGCATGAGGGTGCCCTGGGCCTCCATGGTGGAGAGAACGTCCTGAGGGTAGTGGACAAAGACGTCCGCGTACGTGCTGGTGGCGTCGCGCTTGATGGTGAGGAGCGCGGAAAGAGGGGGCGGAGCAGATTTGCCGAGTCAACGGACGATTTCCTCTGCCCGCTGCCAGCAGGCAGTGACCGTCTCGGTCTCCCCCATGTGTAGGGAGTTGAACTCCCAGAGAAGACGGCTGATCTCAGCGTCGCGGGACAGACGATGGGGCCTGGTGAGAACGTGCCATGCGGCTGCAGGGTCTGGGATGGCGCCAGCGGTGAAGTCGCCGAGGAAGGGCTCTAGGGCCAGGCGGGAAGCTGGAGGGGTGACTGGGACAAGGGCACGGATGGCTCGACCAGTGTCATACAGCTGGTCGGCGTGGGTGGAGTCATAAGGGAGGGTGTAGTAGGCCCACAGACCCCCACCCTGCGCCCAGATCTAGAAGCTAAGCTCCCAGCTCCGGAACTGCTTGCCGGCCTGAAGCGGCGGCGGCGGTGTCTCAAAGTCCTTCTGCATGCGGCTGGCACCCAGAGTGGGGCCAAGGACGGAGGTCACGGTCTGCCCTTGGTGCTGAGTCTGCTGTTGTGCCAAGTAATACGTGGCGGCGGACACAGCGGGGCTAGCGTGCCCTGGAGGGGTGAATGACGGCAACACGCTGGTGGCGGTTTGGGAGGCGACTGGTTGTGGTGCTGCAAACTGCTGCGTCAAGGCGGCGAGCTGTTGCTGGAGAGTAGCGAGAGGGTCAGGGTTGCTGCCAACGTTACCAGTGGGTTGCTGTTGCTGCTCCTGCAAGAGCGGCGGTGGCTGCTACTGCTGAGGTGGCGGTGGTTGCTCCTGCTGCTGCTGCTGCTGATTCGGCTGATGCTGGAGCGACGGCGGCAGCTACTGTTGCTGTGGCGGCGGCGGCGGCTGCTCCTGTTGCTGCAGCGGCGGCGGCTGCTGCTGCTGTAGCGGTGGCAGCTGCTCCAACTGTTGCGACGGCGGTGGTTGCTGTTGTTGCCGTGGCGGCGGCGGCTGCTCCTGCTACTGCGGCGGCGGCGGCGGCTGCTGCTGCTATGGCGGCGGCGGCTGCTGCTGCTGCGGTGGCGGAGGTTTCTGCTGCTGCAGCGGCGGAGGGTGCTGCTACTGCTGCTACTGCTGCAGTAATCGCTGCAAGAAAGGAGGGGTAGGGGTCCCCCCACCAGAGGAGGACCCCTCCTTGTCGGGACTACCGGCCATGACTAAGTGTCTCCTTTTTTTGTGTTGTCTTTGTGTTGCGATTGTCAGCAGAGGGGTGGGGTAGTGGGGATTCTACCCACCCCTTTAGCCTTCCCCCTTTCCCCTTTCCCCCTTTTTTTTTCTTTTTTGTTGATGACGTCAACAGTGACGTCAATAGTGACGTCAGCAGAGGAGTGCTGACGTCAGCAGCGGCGGATGTTGGGACCGCCGCTGCTGTTGTTGGTGTTGATGCCGCTCCAGCCGCTGCTGCTGCTGCTGTTGCTGCAATTGCTGCTGCTGCTGCAACTACTGATGTTGTTGCTGCTACTGCTGCTACTGCAGCTGCTGCTGCTGTTGCTGCTACTGCTACTGCTGCTGCAGCTTGCCGCTGCTGCTGTGCGCTGCTGCAGCTGCTACGTGCTGCACTAGCTGCTCGCTGCTGCGGCGGGCTGTTGCAGCAAGCTGCGGGGGTGGGGGATTTTTTTTACCTTCTTTTTTGTTTTATTTTTTTTGTTCTTGTCACAGCGGGTAGCAACCCGCTGTGTGCTGCGAGCAGCGGGCTGCTGCTCGCCTGGCAATTGCGAGCAGCTGCTCGCTGGCAGCAGCGGGCTGGTTCTCGCTGCTCGCTCGCTACGAGCAGCGAGCAACAGCAGCCACGGCTGGCAGCTGCTAGCTGCTTCTTGCTGCTGCTACTGCTGCAGCTGGCCGCTGCTGCAGCTCGTTGCAGCAGCTGCTGCAGCCCGTTGCTGCTGCTGCACGCTGCTACAGCTGCTCCGTGGTGCTGCTCCTGCCTGCTGCCGCTGCGGGCTGCTGCTGCGAGCTGCTGCTGCGCGCTGCTGCTGCTGCTGCGCGCCGCCGCTGCTGCTGTTGCGAGCTGGTGCTGCTGCAGGTTGCTGCGAGCTGCAGCTTCCGCCTGCTGCTGCTGGTGGTGCCAGTCACTGCACCTGGGTGACGTTGCCGCTTGCGTTGTCGCCCGCAGACAACAGACGCCGCCTGCCGCTCACCTCCTCGCGTCACGCGTGGGAGTCAGTTCTGTCAAAAAAATTTCGGCAGCATTTCCCGTGGCCCAGTGGCCGTGGGAAAAAATCTTACGCCGCCACCAAGCGGGTCAATGCTGCCGGAAAAAATCGGGCAGCATTTCCCCTTCAGTCTGCTACTCTAGAGTCTAAGTTTGGAAGCTCTGGATTTGTTACTCAGAAACGCGGGAGCCAGAGTTAGCACCAGAAAGCAGCTGAAAACTGAAAGTAACTGTGTAGGAATGAAGAATGAACAGCAATGGAGGAACCCTCCAAGTTCTAGCCCCCCCCAGCTCTGTAGAGCTTGTTACTAAGTTCATCAGCCAATCAGAAAATAGCTAATTTCAGGCTGGCATGTTTTCTCGGTGAGGCCTTCCAGACGGCCGACAGCCCAAAACCCGGGCGTCGTCCATTTTGCCTGAAAACTGGACCATACCATAATACCGACGCTGCGAACGCAGCCGTGCGGTCAGAATCAGCTAGAAAAATAGTAACGAGGAGTTATGGCAGCCTGTACCCAGGCAGTGCCCACTATGGTTTATGCTGCCGAACAGGGCCGTGCAACATGCAACAGGGACCCTAGGCAGCGTATGACGACGCAGGCACGACAGAACGCGCTGGACGCATGCAGACAGCGACTACGGTGGCAGTGACAGCCGGCAGCGCGACCGTCGAGGAGGCCTGCCGATGGAGCTGAACACGTTGCCGGAGAGAGGAGGCTCCAGAGAACTTCGAGACGACCTCAGCGTGCGTCGGCTCCACCGGACGACACTCCATCAGCGTCGAGTATCACCGTCAGTCATCTGCACGCCGATGTACACAAGCCGGGAGGACACAACAGAGCACAATAAGCGCAAAAACCAACACTCCCCCATGACTTACAGGCGTAGTGCACATGGGCGGGCAGAGACACGGTCAACACACAGACTCCCCCAGGACACGCAGAGACGCACGAAGAGACAAACAGGGCAAGTCACGGATGCACACAGACTGAACTCACAGCCTTCTTGAACGAGTCCCGCTTCAATGCCTTGGTCAGGAAGTGAGCTAGCTGCCGTGCTGTCTCAACCCACACAATGCTGATGTTGCCGTCGTGCAACAACGAACGCACATAGTGATACTCAACATTGATGTGCTTTGTGCGAATGTGATGCACACCGTCATTGTCTGCAATGGCCATGGCACTCTCATTGTCACAATGCAAGGTGATGGATGCGACAGATTGACGCAGCTCGGACAGCAGACGACGCAACCACATACTTTCACACGCGCCTGAGCCAAGGGCCACGTACACAGTCTCAGCAGTTCTGCGTGCAATGCACCCCTACTTGCCACTACGCCAGGACACAGCTGTGCCACCGATCAGGAAGATTTAGCCTGTGCGACTCTTACCGTCTGGACTGCCGGCCCAGTCGCTGTCGATGTAGCCCAGTGCGACGACGGACGGCTGGCGGCGACATGAGACCTTGCCGAGGGGTCGAGACGACATAGCGCAGTACTCAGATCGCGACCTCAAAGTGGAGGTGACACGGCTCTTGAGAGAACTGGGCCAGGAGGTTGATGGCGAACGCGATGTCTGGACGCGTTGTCGTCGCCAGGAACATCAGTGACCCGATGATCCGCAAATACGTGGTCACATCGACTGGCTCCCCCACAACAGCTGGGTCAGGACTCTTCAGCTTCACCTGGCCATTGGGTCATGGGTGAGGATGCGCTGGACACGAGGGGCAGGTCCTTGGCGAAGCAAGCTGACAACGTCTGCACATAGGTAGCCTGGTGGACATGTAGGATGCCTAGGGAGCGATCATGCTCGAGCTCCATGCCCAGGAAGACTCGGGCAGACCTGAGATCCTTCATCTGGTAGGCGGCGTGCAGCAAGTTCTTGACATGCTGGATGGTGGCGGCGTCTGGCAATACAATGAGGAGATCGTCGATGTAGACCAGAACCGCGGCGAAGGTTTGACCTCGCGGGCTGACGAACAGTGCGGGGTCAGCGGTGCTGCGCT
>SZWC01018710.1:41156-51400 GCA_023375785.1 Penium margaritaceum | reverse complement strand
TCTCTCCCTCTCACGGCCTCTCTATGCTCCAATGACCCTCTCTCCTTCCTCCCCTTTTTCTCTCCCCCCCCCCATCTCTATCTTGCTCCCTCTCCCTCTCTCTCCTTCTCTATTGCCCCTCACTCTCTTTCACACATTCATTCTCTACCATTGTCTCTTCCCCCACCAGCCACCCTCCCCACGTTTTTCCTCTCCCCCCTCTATATCTTTCTTCCTTATTTCACTTTCCCTCTCTCTTGCTCTCTCTTTCTCTCTCTCTCTATCTCTCTCCCTCTCTCTCTCTCTTTCAATCTCTATCTCGAGCTCTCTCCTGAGCTTGCCTTCCATGGTGAATCATTTGTCTTCACGTCATGTCGCTATTCAGCGTGTCCTCTCTCCCTTCCCTTCTCGTGCTTCAAAACATGTCCTTCCACATGTCCCACCCATCAGTGCTTCCCATTACTTCTTCCTCATCTTGTGTCTTACCTCCTATTCCATTTTCCATCCCACCGCCTATTTTTCACACTTGTGCCCCACATCTATCCACTTCTTCCCATTCTTCTCTACTTCTTTGCTTCTATTGTGTAGCCTCAGGGTATGCTTGGCAGCGTTGTTTGCATCGCCCTCCCTTGTGGGTGTCTCGTGGTCTTTGCAATGTTTCTTTCTTGTTATTCTCTCCTCATTCTCTATTGTCGCGTCTTTCTCCCTTCGCAGCCTAGGTTTCCAACCTTTGTTCATGAGTCGTTTTGTCCCATCCCTTTGCTTCATGCAGTCGAGGTTCTTTTAGATGTCATCTACTTGACGTTTGTGCCGCCTTGCGCTTGTTCTCTTTCACATGCAGCTAACCAATTCCTTCTTTGCTCTCTCGCTATTCTCCCTTCTCTCTCGACTCCTCCTCCCCTCCCTTTCCCACATATGTTCCCTCTTCATTATCCCCCTTGTCAACCATCCTCCTCACTGTGGGAAATTTTCTCTTTGACCTCAATTCTTGTTCCAGAACGGCCTCAAACAATCCAAGAAGAGGTCTCAAACATCTCTCATAGGAGAGAATAGATAAACAGTCCAACGGTTTTCTACAAACCATCATCGACCAAAGAAACGAAGAGTCACTCGCATCCAGCGAGAAAAGAAGTTGTTTCTCAAAGTCTTTGTTCTTTTCGAATGTATATATGAGGGATGTTAATTCCCTCCAAAGTTAACCCGAACATTCTTTTTGTCCTGTTTGTCTTTGGTTTTGCGGCTTTGTCACCGTGTCTTTCACATGCTCGCTCTTTTCTGATTCTATTCTCGCCATCCACTCTCAACTCATTTCTCTTTGTTCCGTCACTTCCGATCCTTCACTCAACACCACCAGCCCACCGACTTTGCTCTTTCTCAACCCTCTCTTGTTGGCTACCTTCCTACCACGCCCCTTTGCTTGGAACATCACTTATTTTCACACTCATACCACTAACATCCCGCAACTTTATCACACCATCCAGTTTCTTAGTCGTGCTGACGTACATCTGCATGTCACCTTGCTTCTGCCTACTTTTTCCACTGTAGGCCTTCTTCATTGCATTAATCTGACATTGTATCATAGCATCAGGTAACATCTTCTAGCGCTACTTCACCTAGGCATCACTTTTCTGCCGCGATTGCTACATTCTCCGGTCTTGCATTCATTTGCCGCCGCCGCTGCTATCTTGCCTCGATTATTTATTGATGTCAGCAGCACTGCTCTTGTGGATCTCAAGCTTGAACAACTTCCCGTCATCTTGATCTAAGCCTTGCGCCCACACTGCTCCCATGGCAAACAATCAGAGACACTTCGTCAACAACAGTCACAAGCAGCTCTCGAGCCACCATCCGTTGCCATATTTTACAAATCCTCCTGCTACTTTCTATCAATCCTTCCTTTGGTTTGTGTGCTCCATTAACATTTGCCCAATCAACATCACTGCCACCCTTCCAATCCGCCATCTCGCACCGCCGTTACTTATTTTCAGCAATAGCATATTGCCGATTGTTGTCAGGATACCGGACACTATCAATCGTCTTGCTCACAGTTTGAGCCAAGAGAGGAACAAGTCACACTCTCCTGACATCAGTGGACATCTCTGGTCATCTCATGACTACCTCTATTGTAGCCATCTCTTCCTCACTGTTAGGATATTAGACACCATCAGGCTTCTTGCCCGTCGATCTCGGGCCACCTGGGCAACAAGCTGTCACTCTCCTGGTTGTCTCACCTCCGCTCACCTCACATCTCCTCCATTCTCCTCTACCGTCAATTTGCCATCAACTTCACACTTCTCCTTTCGCATTGCTAACATCATCTTCATCCTCATCAACTCTATGAGTGTTGTGCCTCTGCCTCATTATCTATCAGTACCTTCTATGTCCTTCACTCTACCTTTGCTTCAGCCTCATCAACATCATCATCAATGACATCATCATCATTATGCAGTGCACGCAGTTCCACCCCTATGCACACATCGTCATCTGCCATTGTTCCGCCTCTCACATCACCCTCTGCTTGGCAAAACGGATTTGACCGGTTGGATCGTTTATACTGAGACGGCTTGCGCCAAAGTGAAACATTTTGCAGAACACTTCGTTCACCCTTGCGCCCAGATCTTGCATAAGCCCTTATGTGGCTTCATCATCACTTTGGTTCGCATCTGTTGTTAGTACACGGCTCTCCACGCGCTAGTTGTCTGGTACGCAACAGCCTGTAACCAAGCGTGTAACGAATTTCTCGCGGTGCGTCGTTGCTAGCTTTGCCCTTGCTGCATTCTACTCCTCTGAAATAGCAACACACGTGGTTTTGCCCATCAACCCACCTTATCAAGTCCACTGCTTATTGCATCATCCTCCTCTTGGCACAAGAAACTGCCCGGTCTCATGGCCACTTTCTCGACAACCTTCGCCCTCGCCAAACCTTCGTTAGCACACTTGGGTTGCCACCGCGCACAACGTTCATTCAAAGTTTTTTCCTATCATCAAGAATCTTCAGCATCTGCAGACAAAGACTTGTACAAGCAAGCTGCCCATCTTGTAATAGTCTAAACCCAAGCTGGCAGTGGATTTCTTATAGCACATAAACATCTACCTTCCCCTTGTTACTTTGTACCCCTCTACAATCAACAAGCGCATGAGGTTTCATCCCTGCATGCAACTCTTTCCTTCTTCTATCATCAAGCTTCAACATCATTTTCATCTCTGCATGCACTACTCTCGGCCTCAAAAGAACAAAGACCATCACAGAAGTACAGGTCGTGGAAGATATTGCAGCCCTTTACAATGCCTCATCACCAAAATATCCCCCCTCCTAGCATATTGGGCCCTCATAAACGCTACCATCTGCATTCATGGACCAATCAACTTCTCCTCCTTCCCTGGGCAGTTTCTGAGACAATGTGAGGAAGTGTCACTCTCTTCCACCTCTGCTACATACATACAGAAGTGGTTGTTAGAATTCTACAATCTCTTCCACCTCTGCTACATCAAAGGCGTCCCAATCCGCTACACCCTTCAAAACTACCCTCTTTACAAAGGAAGAAGACCCTTTCCTGGAAACGTCCACTTTACACTGGTGCCCTTTGTGGAGGAAAAATCTGGGGTGCATTACTCATTATTTTTGTCCCCATCTTCCATCCTCTTATCTGCAAACACAAATGCATCCTTTGGAAAATGTCGAAAGGCGTGCTTCATGCATGCCGTTACCCTGTTCTTCCACCAGTGCACAAACCACCAAGGTTGTAACACTATCATGTGGTGGCATCTGCTCCGGTCCGAGTGGTACATGACCGCTACAAAGACAACACACAGGGACCACACTCACAACCATCAAGTGGCTGGACAAGTCCTAAAAGGAATCCAACCTTACAAGAATTGAGTCAGATTCAGGGAGGTTGTCGGATATATTTACTCTCTCACCTCAATTCTCATTCCAGAAGGGCCTCGCAAAATCTGCGAAGAGGTCTAGAACATCTCTCACAAGAGAGAATAAATTAATGGTCTAATGGTTCTCTACAAGGCATTACAGACCAAAGATTCGATGAGTCACTGGTGTCTGGCTAGCTTAGAAGCCATTGCTTTGAGTTTTTGTCCTTTTCTAATGTATACATGGATGATGTTCATTCCCTACAAAGTGAACCAAGATAGTGTTTTCATCATGTTTGCCATTGGTTATGTGGCTTCATCACTGTGTCTTTGGCCTGCTCCCTCTTTGCTCATTTTGTTCTCACCATCAACTCTCAACTAACTTCATTTTGTTCCATCATTTGTGATCCTTCACACAGCTTCACCAGCCCACCGTATTTGCTCTGCCTCAACTCTCTCTCACTGGCTACCTATCGACTTCGCCCCTTTTCTCGGAACATCACTCATTTTCACACTCATGCCACTAACTTCCCGTGACGTCCTCACATCACCGTGTTTTTGTAACCGTGCTATTGTTTTTCCGCATGTCACCTTGCTTCTGTCTCCTTTTGCCACTATCGGCTCTCCCCATTGATTTCTTTTGACACTCCCACCCACACCCTCTTCCTCTCTCCCATCTCTCCTCTCCCTGTGTTTCCCCCTCCCAGTCCTATTCAACCCCTTTCCCCTTCTTCCACAAACTCTCTCCCAACCTCCCTGACCATCACTGTTCCTTCCACATCCAACAACTCGGTTACCATCCTCCCTCCCCCCTCCACCTCCTTGCACACAATCTACCTTCCTCTTCACCCGAGCTTCACTCCCCTCCCTTTGCCCCAACCATACTCTCCCTCCACCATCACTCCTTCTGCCCAGCCCCTTCCCTCTCTCCCCTCTGCTCTATCACCATCTTCTTTCCCTACTTCTGCCACCACCTTCATCTCGCCTTCTCCCCTCTCCCTCACATTCGTCAACACCATCGCTCCTCCCCTCCCACGCACCACTTTTGCCTCCATCTCTTTGCCTCTATCTCCACTTGCTTCCTCGGCCTCTGATTTCCCTCCACTCTCTCCTGACCGCTCTGCCTTCAACCTTCCTCTCTCATCGTCTCCATCTTCTCCCCACTCTCCTCACCCCCTAACTTCTCGCTTGGTGTCCGCCTTTTCCAACAAGTGAGCACGTCAACTCTTTCATTATCACTCCATCCCTCCTCCTTCTCCATCAGCCCCGCATGAATCATTGCCCTTGCCTACCTTCTCTGTTTTTTTCATCCTCAATAACCCTTATCATTGTCTCATCATTCTCATCTGACAATATCCTACTTTCCATATTACCTACAGCCTCACTAAAATCTACGTCTCCACCCTGTCCTTTGATTCCCTTCACAACATCATCGATGACGCTTCCATGTTGGTCCTATCCACAACCGGGCTTCTTTTTCCATGATCCATGTCACTGCCTTAGCGTCATGCCGTTTCACAGCCCTCATGTCTCTTATGTATCTCATTGATTTTCCTTATCGTGCACATCCTAATCTCAACAAAGAATCCCTCCTCTTTATGGAAGCGAGATTTAATATGTCTTCGCATCAGTGTCAATTTTGCATCCGTCATTGCATCAAGCTTCCTCTTTCCATACTTGTGTATTGAAGCCAAGTATAACTTATTGGTAAATCCATTGTCCTCTAGCTCTAGGTCTTTGTTATTGTGTTGAAATTAGTGACAACGAGACCCACCATGTTGTGGGAGATGTGTCATCATGTGTCTCCTTCTGCATACTCCAATTGCATAGTCATGTTGAAAGAAGTGACAGCAAGAACCAACAACTTGTGATAGCTGTGTACCATGTGAACGTCTTGTGCATACTTTGCTTGCACTAATGTGTTAAACATTGTGAACTTAAGAACAGCGATACCCGTCATTTAGGCAGGAGTTATTAGATGGGTATTTAAGGAGAAGGAGTAGTCATGCTTTAGTCTGTCTTTGATAGCAATTAGTGGTGGACGAGGTGGTTGTCCCCTCTTGTGAGAGATCTCGCCTTTGTAGTCTCCGTCTCATTGTTGTTGTTTTAACCCTTCTCAATAACATTATATTGATGTTGATCTACTCCACTCCTTCATCCTGCAATCGTATTCAACAGTATTATCAAAACACTTGTTTATTTTATTCTTATGAAGATCTTCCTTTTTGCATGAAGGCAAGATGTGGAGCTCTTGAAAGTTACATATGGTGTGTAATGTTATGGGCTTGTGAGTGTGTGTGTGTGTGTGTGTGTGTGTGTGTGTGTGTGTGTGTGTGTGTGTGTGTGTGTGTGTGTGTGCGTTTGTGTTTGAAAGGGATTTTCAGTTGGAATTGCATTATAAACACCACTATTAATCCAAGAGATCTTTCTTACGTGACTTGTTTCATTATTCACTAAACATTCATGAATTAATGATGTATTTATAGGTTTCTGTTGAAAATTATCCAAGTGAATATACATTATGAAATTCTTCATGTAAGCCTTTTATACAACATTTTTATGATTTTATTATAATATTTTTCAACCAAGAGGAAACACCTTGCATCAGGGTTTCTTGTTGATTTGAACACTTGGCATCACATGTTGAAAAATGCATCCTTGAAGCATGTTTTGGAATATAGCAAGGAAGATAATCATTCTATCACGAAACCTTGTACAATAATACTTATTGTTATTAAATCATTTATATTCATTTTAACCATATTTTAATTTTTTTTTTGCATACAAAATTGTTTTTAGGGGATGCCTTGATATGTTCCTTATTCTCAAGTCAAAGCATTGAGTAGAAATGTGTAACACAGATATTACGCATATGAAAAAATGATATAGAAATAGTTTTGTACATTTCTATTTCCATCTAAGCATGGTTGTTGAATGGATAGAAAACCTGCACATATCAGTCCCCACACGTGTTTAACTTGATGCTTCACAATATTGAACATGCCTCGGACACAACAAAGTAAAAAACGTTTGAAGGCATTTCAATGATGGGAAATGTTGAATCTTGTAACAGTAATCACAACCATGTGCCTTTTCAATGATTCACACAAACATTTTCCTCCCCATAATGAAATCCATCATATAATATGATATAATCAAATGTGTTATGAACTATCCTATTTTCCTTCACTTATCATACACACTTCTCACATACCATTGCCGTGCTAGGGTTACGGGAAGAGGTTCTTGACCTTGCCTCATATTGAGTGTTTTGCAAGGTATCAGTGAGAAGTGGAGCAGATGGAAAACCCAGAAATTAGAAGGATTCACAAATGGTCAAAAAAGTATGAAAAAAGTACCACGACTAATGACGTCTACGCCATACATTACTTGTTTAGGTAAAATGCTTTCATTGTCTCAAATAATAGTAATCATCCAAGACCTTTTATGATAAGCATATCAAACACAATGAATAATTTGTCTTTCGCCCCTTTCAAAATCAGGCAATGGAAATCATTGACAAATGGCCCTCATGTTAGCTCGGAGCAACACCAATTTCAAACTTTGATGAAAACAATTCCGATGTTGCATCAGAATGACTATGGTACCTATTCATTTCCCCCAACCAAAGGCTGTCTTGTGCATTTAGGGAATGTACTTTAGTGGTGTTTCTTGACAAACCCTTGTGTTGAACACTTATTTTTATTCAATTAGAACTTTAAAGTAACTCAATCGTTTCAACTATACCATTTAATTTGTGTATAATTCACACAAATACAATTTTAATGTTACTTCCTTGATTCAATTTATGTTGTATTTGGGACTTCCACTTGGATCATTGGATGTTTTCCTCCAACCTCAAGAAGTGGTGATTATGTAACACGTGTGAGCTTGAAACTTCACCTGATAGAAATCCACAAAAAGTTCACAGGTTGATATTAAAATCCACCGTCGTCCACTCGGATCTGTGGAAGTTTTGTGGATTTTAATATCAACCTGTGTAATTTAAATATCAACCTATGGTGAACATCAAGATGTGGTGATTTTATCCCTTCTCTAGTAATTTTAATAGCGACCTGTGGAAGGAAATTCTTTATCGCCCGAAAGTTTCACACTATGAACAACAAATACTCTTATACATTGGTCAAGTATTGTCACACTGATTTTTGGGTCTTATTTGTTTGTGCCAATTTAATAAGTGATTTGTTTTTGTGCGAAAAAATATATTTTAATGTGGGAATAATTCAAGTGACCATGTAGACAATTTGGTGAGGAGTATAGTTGATTCTTTGGTAAACAATGATAGGTGGATATGCTGTGACAGGGATTTTAAATTCTAAAAAATTTTATTCTCCATGTAAGCACATATCCTTCTAAGATTCATATGATCAAGGGTAGTAAAGCGAAGTTTATGGATGTTAACTGAAGTTTCTTTGAAGTTTCTATCCCTTTCCCCACTGAATGAAGTTTTTTGGATAGTATATTTTTGGGTAATTGACCATGAATTTCTTTTTTTTTAATCCTTTATGCAATTTAAATTTCTATATTACAATTTCAAAAACCAAATTAAAATAAATTATCAATTTATTATTATAATTATTATGATTAATGTAAAACCTAAGTTGGATAAGGTATGATGTAGTAGTACCAAGGAGATGATCATGGTAGTTGATTGGAAGACTCTACCATGTAGAACATGGAGATCAATTGTGCATTTGTTATGATGAAGTAAAATGTTTCTCGTGAATTTAAATCTAAATTCTTCATGAATATTTGCCATGTTTAATTGCTTTATATGTGCATTCAGACTTTATAGGTGGGCTCATTCCCTCGTTTTTGAAAGGTAAAGTCAGTTGATATTTGTGACTTATATGCTAAACCGCATCATACAACAAGAAGGAGATGTGTGATATTTGGTGGGTGGGGAATTTGTTTTTCCAATTTATTTCTCGAGCAAAAGTAATCAATTCTGATTGACTAATTTATTATAGTTATATGGGGGTTGTATTTATTTAAAACACAAGATTTAAAATAAATGTGTAGGAATGGTAGGATACATTAGTAGCCTACCTCTTGATAGCCATATGGGTTGTTTTTTCAAATTAACAGTATATTTTTGGCAACTACGCAGCATAGAAAATTTTACACATCAATCTGGCCTAAGAGCAACGAACACTTTAGCAATATTGTAGACGAATAATTTATAAGTGTCTAACTAGTGTAGATTTTCTTTGTTGAATCAATGAATGTGTGATCTCTGAAAGTATTGCATCCATATTGGTAACGCTAAACCTCTGTGCTAGATGTTTACTGAATGCAAGTACAAGAAAGTAGGCACAATCATGGAAAATACACTGGAGGGAGCGTTTCCTGATGAATCTACAAACATAAAGGTCTTGAATCCTGATGGATATATAATCCTCTAGAAGCTCCATAAATGATCATTCACAAGGAATTTTATACATTGAGCATGAATAAACTTGCGCAAATCGCATTTCCTCATCATGGCGTGGAAATAATTGAACAATTAAAATTCATTTCCCTTTAATTTATTTGAACGGATCAAGGAAAGAACGAATTCTTCCAAGTGAAAACAAAGAAAATGAATCCTTCAGATATTACAAATGGATTTTAAGTCCTCTAATGACATCAAATGCATATTCAAAACGTTATTTTTAACCTTCATTCGAGTTTCAAATTCATCTACGTACTTATGTGTTCATATAAACGTGCAAATCATTTGAAACATCCTTCTATCGAACATTCCACGTTGATTCAAAAAATTAAAACCAATAACATCTTCATCCATGTAAATATTGATGTAACTAAAAAATAATCAAATTTTTGGTTTCATGCACACCAAACGCAAAATTAAATTCAAAACTAACATCCATATCCAAAATTACTTCTGTATCTACATGTATACATATACGTGTATCTATTTATGTTTCTATCTATATCTAGCTCTAACCATAGGTTTACACATAATTCTATATCTAGTGTCATATCGAGTTCTATATCCATATCCATATCTATATCTATATCGGATTCTATATATATCTTGCTAAACATCTATATCTATATCTAAATCTATATGTATCTATATCTTTAACTAAATGTATATCTATATGTATATCTAAATCTATATGTGTAAACGTATATCTATTTACATCTATATGTATATCTATATCTTTATCCATCTCTATATCTATATGTGTATACATCTATATCTATATCTATGTCTATGTCTATATATATATCTATATTGATATCTTTATCTATATCTATATATATCCATATACATATGTATGTCTATATTTATATATATCTATATCTATATCTATATCTATATCTATATCTATATCTACATCTATATCTATATCTATATCTATATCTAT
>SZWC01018710.1:37040-38883 GCA_023375785.1 Penium margaritaceum | reverse complement strand
TATCTATATCTATATCTATATCTATATCTACATCTATATCTATATCTATATCTATATCTATATCCATATCTATATCTATATCTATATCTATATCTTTATCTATATCTATATCTATATCTATATCTATATCTATATCTATATCTATATCTATATCTATATCTATACTTATATCTATATCTATATCTATATCTATATCTATATCTATATCTGTATCTATATGTTTATCTATATCTATATCAGGGTCCACGGCACTGATGCCAGTGAAGCGTCTATGGCAGGTGAGGCATCGCTTTTGTCTCTGTGCCATGGTTCTCACTGTCGCCTCTGCCCAGATCAAAGTACTGTGGGCCCCCCATCATGTAGTGGAAGTGACAACACGTTGCAGGGGTTTTCATGTACGTGCGGCGTCAATGCGGATGCCCCTTGCTCAGTAGGTCAAAGGCCAAGGCGTATAAGCCAATCNGGCACTGATGCCAGTGAAGCGTCTATGGCAGGTGAGGCATCGCTTTTGTCTCTGTGCCATGGTTCTCACTGTCGCCTCTGCCCAGATCAAAGTACTGTGGGCCCCCCATCATGTAGTGGAAGTGACAACACGTTGCAGGGGTTTTCATGTACGTGCGGCGTCAATGCGGATGCCCCTTGCTCAGTAGGTCAAAGGCCAAGGCGTATAAGCCAATCAAGAGACGTGCCCCAACGTGTTGCCGGTTCAGGCTTACGAGGCCACGAGGAGGCAAAAGCTCAGGCATCGGGTAGAACGGCGCAATGATCGTCATCAGCTTCCTTATCACGCCCATGGTCATGGCATTGGATTCAAATGCACAGACCACTCCCTCATCGATGGGCAGAATCAGCTCCTTGCGCACCCTTGCTAGTGACTCCCTAATTTTCCTCATGCCTTCGCCCGAGAACTTGGGCAATTGCACGCACGGCAGGATTCCACCACAGCCTTCAACAAGGACGTGAATGACGCGCGCGACGCGCACCGGATTATCGCGCACTTGGCCTGAGCCGCCACTTAACTCCCTGCCTGCGGTGGATGATGTGCCATCGACATGCACATGGCTTAGTGGCGATGCACTCTGCTCGTCACATGGCCTGGGTTCCAGGCATCGTAGAGCTTCATCTCCATGCGCAATGAGTCCCTCGCACATCTACGCCACGGTCCTGGCCACCTTCGCAATGAGCCATGCATGGCCCCAAATGACCCATGCAATGGTCCTCAGTCCAAGCACAACGGCTCTCCATGCAGTAAGGCCAGGTTGGGTCATTCGCAACTGGGTGACGCGGAAGTGGAACGGCTCCGGCAATGGCAACTGGAACGNTCATGTACGTGCGGCGTCAATGCGGATGCCCCTTGCTCAGTAGGTCAAAGGCCAAGGCGTATAAGCCAATCGAGAGACGTGCCCCAACGTGTTGCCGGTTCAGGCTTACGAGGCCACGAGGAGGCAAAAGCTCAGGCATCGGGTAGAATGGCGCAATGATCGTCATCAGCTTCCTTATCATGCCCATGGTTACGGCATTGGATTCAAATGCACGGACCACTCCCTCATCGATGGGCAGAATCAGCTCCTTGCGCACCCTTGCTAGTGACTCCCTAATTTTCCTCATGCCTTCGCCCGAGAACTTGGGCAATTGCACGCACGGCAGGATTCCACCACAGCCTTCAACGAGGACGTGAATGACGCGCGCGACGCGCACCGGATTATCGCGCACTTGGCCTGAGCCGCCACTTAACTCCCTGCCTGCGGCGGATGATGTGCCATCGACATGCACATGGCTTAGTGGCGATGCACTCTGCTCGTCACACGGCCTGGGTTCCAGGCATCGTAGAGCTTCATCTCCA
>SZWC01018710.1:19540-34540 GCA_023375785.1 Penium margaritaceum | reverse complement strand
ATATCTATCTCTATATCTATATCTATATCTATATCTATATATATCTATATCTATATCTATCTATATCTATATCTATATCTATATCTATCTCTATATCTATATCTATATCTATATCTATATATATCTATATCTATATCTATCTATATCTATATCTATATCTATATCTATCTCTATATCTATATCTATATCTATATCTATATATATCTATATCTATATCTATCTATATCTATATCTATATCTATATCTATCTCTATATCTATATCTATATCTATATCTATATATATCTATATCTATATCTATCTATATCTATATCTATATCTATATCTATCTCTATATCTATATCTATATCTATATCTATATATATCTATATCTATATCTATCTATATCTATATCTATATCTATATCTATCTCTATATCTATATCTATATCTATATCTATATATATCTATATCTATATCTATCTATATCTATATCTATATCTATATCTATCTCTATATCTATATCTATATCTATATCTATATATATCTATATCTATATCTATCTATATCTATATCTATATCTATATCTATCTCTATATCTATATCTATATCTATATCTATATATATCTATATCTATATCTATCTATATCTATATCTATATCTATATCTATCTCTATATCTATATCTATATCTATATCTATATATATCTATATCTATATCTATCTATATCTATATCTATATCTATATCTATCTCTATATCTATATCTATATCTATATCTATATATATCTATATCTATATCTATCTATATCTATATCTATATCTATATCTATCTCTATATCTATATCTATATCTATATCTATATATATCTATATCTATATCTATCTATATCTATATCTATATCTATATCTATCTCTATATCTATATCTATATCTATATCTATATATATCTATATCTATATCTATCTATATCTATATCTATATCTATATCTATCTCTATATCTATATCTATATCTATATCTATATATATCTATATCTATATCTATCTATATCTATATCTATATCTATATCTATCTCTATATCTATATCTATATCTATATCTATATATATCTATATCTATATCTATCTATATCTATATCTATATCTATATCTATCTCTATATCTATATCTATATCTATATCTATATATATCTATATCTATATCTATCTATATCTATATCTATATCTATATCTATCTCTATATCTATATCTATATCTATATCTATATATATCTATATCTATATCTATCTATATCTATATCTATATCTATATCTATCTCTATATCTATATCTATATCTATATCTATATATATCTATATCTATATCTATCTATATCTATATCTATATCTATATCTATCTCTATATCTATATCTATATCTATATCTATATATATCTATATCTATATCTATCTATATCTATATCTATATCTATATCTATCTCTATATCTATATCTATATCTATATCTATATATATCTATATCTATATCTATCTATATCTATATCTATATCTATATCTATCTCTATATCTATATCTATATCTATATCTATATATATCTATATCTATATCTATCTATATCTATATCTATATCTATATCTATCTCTATATCTATATCTATATCTATATCTATATATATCTATATCTATATCTATCTATATCTATATCTATATCTATATCTATCTCTATATCTATATCTATATCTATATCTATATATATCTATATCTATATCTATCTATATCTATATCTATATCTATATCTATAGCTATATCTATATCTATATCTATATCTATATCTGTATCTGTATCTGTATCTATATCTATATCTATATCTATATCTATATCTATATCTATATCTATATCTATATCTATATCTATATCTATATCTATATCTATATCTATATCTATATCTATATATACATTTGTAAATACTTATATTTTTATGTATGGATGTACATTTTTGTAGTTCTCTTGATAGTTATCTTAATTTTTTTTCTTTATTTACGTCCATATGATAGCTATATTTACATCATACACCAAGTTCTATATCCATATATTTTTAATTAGATTTTTATTGAGATGTATGTTTTGTTTATTTACACGTGTTTATGTGTTTATAGACCTACATGTAGTCTATATATACTTATGTATTTTTTATGCTTTTTCTATTTTTTTATTTTTATGATTCTTCATATCCATATGTTATTCTACCAAAAAAATTTATTTCATTTTTACATATTATAGACGCAATTTGGTTTATTTGATTCAAAATATCTTGATATTCTAGGTAGACTTTGGAATGTTGGTAGTTTTTTCTTTGCATCTTTCTTCTCCATATGAGTTTTTTATTCTTGGTTAGTATGGAGGCGAAGTACCGCCATGCCTTTTTCGGTTATTTTGTATTCGGGGTAGGTTGCTGTTGGAATCTGATCGAACTTCTTTCGCTTCTAACCTCGGGCGGCTCTGCGGCGCACCGCGGCCTCCCCTTTCGGTGGATTAGAAAATGGAGGGGGGGGGAGGGGATAGGGGTTTTGCGAATGAAGGATATCACATGTCCTATTTTCGAGTTGTCAGAAGCTGCTGACACGATATTCTGGAATTGGCCGTATCTGTAACACAGCCGTGAAATGATGGCCGTATTCGTAAGACTCTCCTTGTCACAGGAACGCAGCAACGAAGTTGGCCACATCTGTATGCCAACCTCCGAAGTAGGCCGAATTTCTCAGGGATTGAGGTTGGTCAGTCATAGACATAAGAGAATTCAAAAACATAGCCAGATGCGTAAAACGGCCCTGCCTGCTTGCCATACATATCGCGCGATACCGACCGTGTCAAAAAACACGGCAGTTTGGGTGAATGTCACCATCTTGCGGTTGGAATCGGTAGTAGAACGCTACCGGTCACAGGCTTTCCTCAACATATTTGAGGACTTTATGGGTCCACAAGGATTTTGTCTCACTCAGAAAGCCGGTCATGAATCGTATGCTTACGGTCATGTCCAAAGGCCGACGCAGGACTGGCATCGAACTTTCAACTATCGGTGCTTCACGTTGATTGGTGGAAGGTTGTTGGTTGAAACGATATCGTCCGATTATTGGTGCGCTGAGGGGACCCGCTAACTTAGTTGAACAAGAGCTGAAGGAACCCCTTCCGGACGGATAAACATGGAAGGTCAAGTTGGATTGCCTCGACAACGTTCCAGGCGAAAACCCCATGGACAGCACTTGCGAGAATGATGGTTGAACTCGTTTAACCATCGATTCCAACCGCAAACAGCCTCACCCTAGAATCGTATAGTGTACCGCACAATACCTCAATCTGATGCCGGTGTGCAGCGGATGCTTTTAGACTCAGGAATGACACTACTGTTCAATCATTCAAACGTCAAATGTGACGACTGTGGCCCACTCTGCCAGTGGAAGGTGCACGCGACCCACTGCCTCACCCCCGCAAACAGAAATCGACTCTTGGCGTGTGGTTGACGAGTTCGGGGCTCGTCGAGATTTCAAATCACAGATCCCTTTCGTGGAATGCTTCGCTCAACGAAGTAATTATAACAAACGAAGGAAACAGGCGGGAAGCAGAGTGCACAAATTAGGCGGACAAGGCCGAAATTGACCTGAGTTCCGAGAAAGTAGGGACAAAGAACACTGGTTTGCGTTCGTTGTCAACTTTCGAATTTTTCAAATATGTTTTATCCAGCAATTTTCAGTCAACTACCTTCTGACGCTCTCTTACAGTACGACCTTCAAGTTTACCCAGGTCATTCAGGCATCCTCCGTTCTCAAAAACAAAAAAAAAGTGGCTCTTGGCCACGTCTCAAAATGACCAAATAATGCAGACAAATAAAATATTTTTTCCAGATCCAAACTTCTTAAAAATTGATGACAATGGTGTCAACACACTGAAACCTCAATATATGATGAAAACAGAAAAGGAAAAAACATGAATCCACAGTTGAATCAGTCCATCTACTTTGGACATCAAAACTTTTCAATATTCCATAGAGTAAAACAATGGTCAGGATCTAACTTCATACATTTATTTTCCCTTCATGTTGAATTGTGAACAATGATTTCATCCAAGTTGAGCAAAGGTCTGGTTGAGCCGTGAAATGGGACAAGAACCTCTTGACATTTAACAATGTCAATGAGTAAGCAAAAGAAAATCCAAAATCGTCAACCCATAGCCATAACTTGAGATCTACCACCATGATTCATGAATTCAATGCAAGTTTGTTTGAAAATCCCCTCATTCACCTGTACTTAAAGTTGGTTCCTAAACTTAGCCCTCGTATGGCATCCTGCATTCTTGTAGGGAGTGAATGTGGAGGGTGGAAGGTGCACCGAGAAAAGAAGAGAAATGGATGGGATTTGGGGTAAGGTTGAAGGGAAGCTTGAAGGCAATATTTTTTAACAAAATTTCATGATAAAATTTTAATTTTGAAATATGAAAAACTCCACATGATAGCGAAGGATTTCTCATCACTTCCATGTGAAGTGCAAATGCTAAGTACAACTTACAATTTCTATACAATGTCCTTCATCTTCATCACATACAAATCATCACAAAAATCTAGAAGGATGCCCTAACAACATATTTCTCTCAAAATTCTGGCCAACAACAAAAAATATTATTTTGATGTGACTTACAGTAAAGTAAAAGAATGTTTCTAAGGAACACTAGAAAAATTTGTATTACCTATGAGGAAATGTTTATGGAAACATGAATCCCTTAAATTCAAGGTAAAGTAATTTTGCCTTCGGCCTCATGAAAAATAATGAAGAAAAGTATCATTATTGCAATAAAATTGCAAAATTTGGCCGAAATATGATTATTATTCTTTAAAAAAAAGCTGTTAAAGTTTTATGTTAGTTTAATCCGATTGAATTTAAACAAGAAAAAAAACCATTTTTTTAAAACAATTACATGCAAATCTTTTGTAAAGAAATATTGCACATCAATAATGGTCAAAATAAGTCATGTTTATAGAATAACAATGTTTATCTAAATATATTTTTATGTATTACTACAATATTTATATCAAATCTCATTTTTAAATATCTCAATTATATACTCAAAGAAACATGAACATTATAAGAATTTGTGATTTATAGAAAATGATTAATCATTATCTTTTGCTATGAAATGATAGGACAAATAATGATGTCTTTCACAACAAGGAATCGATGTGAAATAAAAATATACTTTAAATCTGAATTCATATATGATGAATCCAATCATATGATTATTGTTACATGTTTTGAAAGCAGAAAGAGGAAATCATTCTCTTCCATCATGGCTTAACTACGTCCACTTTTCATCAAATTCATGGCCATTCCTTCCCATGATAATTTCATAAAATTGATGGAATCTACGGCGTAAATGTATGACTAACTAGTTTAACGAATGCATTCCACTACCAAAATTGCATAAATATGAAGAATGCCTATTTACCTAATAACATAACACTTCTTTAAAAATCAGCAAAAGGTTCAAATTAAAGATATTTTTAAAATAAAAGTACTTTCAGAGTTATGAAAGTTCATAAATTACATGATGTACAAGTATCGGTCCATGAATAGTTTTGAGATAACATAATTCTATCCATAAAATGATTTTGGGTAATTCACACTACGATCACGTAGGTATAAAGCATACTTCTGCACCTAATTGTCTCTTTTATAGAAGAAAAACTTTCATCATGTGATTAATCGTGATGTTCTTGATGTAAAGGTCACGTCTTTTGTTCAATCCATTAAAACCCTGGTGGTCCTACTCTCCCCATTCATGTGCCTCCAGTGTATTGTGGACACATGAACTTTCAGACTAGCCTATTCAACTTTTCATCTCGCCAACCAACCATGCCCCAACACATCTGGTGTATTTGCGTAGTGTAGAAGAATTGTAATATATATTTTTTGAAATCTAAAATCTGTGTTATTTCTTATGAATATATGTCTCAAATATATGTCATTAAAATTGACATCACATTCTAATACACCTTGCAAATGCACTTCAAACCCTTAAAGGAAGGGAGCTACCTATGTAACCTCCCCCAAAAAACCTCAAGTGTCCATTGGGATGGTTTTGTAGAAAATGCTTCAGGGATAAGAACGTTTGGGGCTTCTTTTATGCACTTTTTCTCATGTCTCCCTTCCATATCACATGGATTTTATTTGAGTAGTGAAAGAAGAATGTGTTTAAGACAATTGAAAATACAAAACTTGTGCAAGTTAAAATGATATTATGTCATAAAAAAATTCAACATAATAATTGATTTATTCACATTCTAATACACCTTTAAATAAACTAACTATGGAGGGGAGGGGGGAGGATAGGCCACGCATCCTGAGTGCCTCGAATGGATTTAGGGAGTGTATTGTGGAGAGTTATATCGATAAACATACCTTTTTTTTGTATTTTTATTGTTCTCTTGCCCCTCCAAAAACCCAAAACACATCGAGTGATTGAGAGTACTATCGTTAGGAGTATCATTGATGTATCGAAATGTAGGACTTGTGCCCGTCTCTATGAAAATATTTCATACAAAAATATCTTCATAAAATAAACTTAACCCACCTACACACTTCAATCCAACCCCCTCCAATGCTTTTTCGACTTTTGAGGGAGGGGAGTTATCCATCCCCCCCCCAAGTACGTTGATTTTACAAAACCTGTATACTCTACAGTGTTTTTGGTTCCTGAAATTAAAGCACTTTTGTATTGCAATTTTCCTACTCTCGAAGAAAGATAAATTGAATCTATTGGGGAATTTTGAAAAATGTTTCTAATCATCTACACGTTTGGTGTATTTGTACTTCAAAACGCCATAAATATGTTACAAAATTCATTTTTTCATGGTTATGCACCGATCATACCATAAAAGGCGGGATATTTCTATTTATACACCTCCTAAAATAAAGAGACTTTATCGAAAACTACTAAGGAATGTGTAGCATGTGGATATTGAAAACAAATCTTGTGTATTCTTCAAGGTCACTATAAATGCACGGTAATGTTTGAATGAACAACATTAGAGAGACCGGACATGGTGTAGAAATCTTCATAGGTGTTTCATATGCAACAATGAAAGTGAATATTGTCTAAGATGAGAGCGCACATGATCTTGGCTCTACTTTTGTTCATTTTAATAGTTATACCACAAGTTCAAAGGTAACCTGAGCGGGAGAAAAACAACTCACCACATAGAAAAATTAAAATAATTGACTGTTGCTCTCATGAATTTGTTTCTTTAAAACAATTTTTAGATGTCAAAAATGTAATAATTCACTTGAATTCGCCTCAAGTAAATCCAGAAACAAATAGGGAATAGCTTGAAAAAAATGTGAGGGAAGCATGACAGTTAAAACGAACATAATGGTGGAAATGTATAAGAAAAAACATGTCTCCTTCTGAAAATGCATGTCGCTAACTAATATTTTCTTCATGAACGAACATAATTCTTAAGAAGATATTTGTATGTCATAAAAAATAGAAGTTTATTTTCTAAAAATTTCAAATGTAATTTGCACAAACAAATTCGTCAAATTCAACATGAAATAAAAAGTACATAAAGTTTAATTTTTTATAGTAATTATTGTTCAAAAAACTAATTTTATACGTCTTAGTTTCATGTACAAGACGATGAGAGGGTATTTGTGGGCTGATGTGTTGTAAATGTAACACTTAGAAAAGTACGAGGAAGAAATGATTCCAACACCATGTATTTTGACACAATCTCATATTTTTTTGTATGGGAATTCACATTTTTACCGTCACATTGTACATTATATGGAAGCCCATGAAAGTGTGTTTATCATAATTCAGTTTTTGACAAAATTATTTTCCATATTATATGGCGAGAAAGTCTCCTTGATTGTATCTTTTTAGTGAAACACTCTGGTTTAACATTTGCTCTCTTGCCCTTCTACAATAAGGAATTGATGCATAGGTCTTAAGGAAAGATTCACCTTTTGTTTCTTGAAATGGTGTATTTGAGTATTCTTTCTCAACGAAGCATAGCTGATGGGTCTTCAAATTCATCAAATAATTAAGCTTATAGAGGTTTGAAATATTATAGCGTGTTTTCTTTTTCTTAATTCCCCATGATGTATACATGAAACTCGAAATATCAAGAATGTTTTGAAAACATTTATTATAAGAAACTGTAGACTGGAATGTCTAGATCAAAAGTACATATAACGATCATTTGTACTATGAAGAAGAAGATTGAAAATTATTTGAAGAATGAGGGAGTTCACAAACTCTCATTTCCTCCTACACTTCAACTATCTTGTCTTTTTTCTTATGGCGCTCTTTGGCCTCCTCTTTTATTCTTTTGAATAATATTGAACCTCCCTAGAGTTGTTTCCTTTTGTGTGCTCGCTTATGGGAATAACCCCAAACATTCAAAATACGTCCTTGCCCTTCACCTTTGGGTGCATGTTGGTTGTGGAAATTGGTGTGCTATAAGAGGCTTGCCTAAAACTTCAAATTGAAGGAGGAATAATTAATTATTCCTTCTTAACAATTTAGGAGGAATAATTTATTCATGATTAATAATACATTTGTTCATTAAGTACTCAATTTATTCATTTTGAAAATCAAAAGAAAGGTAATTTGTGATGGGGTCTTTATTGTGTTTTAGAAAAAAATCATGTAGTGTCTTAAGGGAAAGGAAATTGTCTGAGAAGTGGCAAAAAATGAAAAATTCGTTCAAGGGAATGTATCTTTACTTTGAATTAGTTAAACAGGATACCTTTTCAGGCCATACTTTCCATACATTTTGTGTTACATCTTCAATATGTTATGACATTTGATGTATATTCTAACTTCCATAACCATCATAACAATGGCTGTTAGAGTTTTTCTGCAATAAAAAGCATTGTAAACGCTTTTTATGTAGCTTTTTCATAGAAGGAATTTTTAGTGCTTGAAAAATGGTTCTCAAATATTGAGAGAGGGATTTTCCCCTTCGCTTCACTATGAGGGTAATCATCATGTAGGACTCTTGCAAGGAGAACCAAATATCTGAGTCTCTGAATGGTCGTTACTCCTAGTACTTGGCCCCCTGTTTTGCTGCCCAAATGGAATGGGTTATTTCCCCTAATTTGTGATTTTGTACACGTTTTATGTGGATGAAACCTATCATTTATTCTGAACAAACTGAAGTTTTCCTTTGATGCGAAAGTGTGAACATTTCACGTACGAGACACGTGCGATTTCACTTTGGCTCTTTATTGTTCTTTCCTCCTCCTCTCTCTCTCTATCTCCCTCTTTCTATCTCTCTCTCTCTCTCTCTCCCTCCCCCTTCCTCTTTATTTAACACTTGCTTTGCTCATCAGATGAGGCAAGGAGGTGAGGGAAAGGAGGAGGACTCGAATTCACAAGCCTTAGCTCACAAGGAATCGCGACCTCTTGGACGGAGATCAAGTGCCTAGCTCAATCGACGGCGGATTCGTGGCTATTGAATGGCCAACCCATATCCTTACCTGTTGGCAGTTAATCAGTTTGCCGGCTTTTAGGTAGTTAGTGGCCAACCTTTCTCATTGTGAGGCTGGTGTTCGACCATCCCTTGCTTCCATAAGGAGGGATGGATGACCTAGATGTTTTTACCCAAAATGAAAATATATGAATATGAGGCTGTATAATGTTATATATATCATGTTATAATAATTTTTATCAGATTATTGAAAGGGATAAGGTTGTAAACGTCTAATTTATGAATTTTTTATGTAAGAAATGAATAAAGGAAATGGCTAGAAGCTTTTTAATTTTTATGCTTTCCCATGTAGTTTTGGGGGATTGACGTTTTGTATGTTTTCATAATAATTGTTATGCATTATTTTGTGTAAATTTGACTTACAAGCTTTACGTATGCCAAAACATTATTGTTTCTGGGTCCTTCTATTTAATTAAAATTTCTCATTATATCTGAAAATAATAATGTGAATAAAACGTTTCATTAATTGATTTATTGATAAAAATAATATCTTAAAATTTTCCCTAAGGCAAGGATATCCGACGTAATTCACACAACCTTGACACATGTTCGCAATAGCCATGAGACCTTCCCCTGCTCGCTTACTAAAATTATTGAATTTAAGGAGGTGAATATGAGACGCATCCTTTGATCTCTTACTCATGGATATGATATTTATGATATTTATTTCAAAGGGCATAATATGAACTAGATAATCACTCTGAAGTTTCAAATCATGAATTTAATTCCTTTGAAATTCAATTTCTTCATTTTTAATTACATGTTTTCCTGGATTAATATTTTTTTAATGATCCCAATATCTTATCAAAATGTGGTGTATGTATATGTTTTGAGTTTTTGTAGAGGATAATAAAACTTTTTTGCTTTTGATTATCTTAAGCCTAATTTGAAATTTTGAGCGAACAAAAAGTTTTTGATGAAGAACCCTTGTTATGAAAATTGTTATGTAAGAAATGTTTTGCAAGAATCTTTCAAAATTATAATTTACAATGCTTTTGAAGGTATTATGTAAATGGAAATGAATCATTGCATGAAATGCATCCCTTAATTTCGCAAACTTTTTTATCTTCGTGATCAAATCAAACTCTTCAAGATTTGGACATTCATTCTTGTGGGAAGGGGTGTCTACAGATTCAGCCAACCTCCAAAAATGGTTGTGACTATCTTTGTCGGCCAGGTGCGTAATTGATACTTCGATGTAGGGTGGGCACGTAGCAAGTTTCATGTTACCCTGCTGACAGTCTATCAGATTTCAGAAATGTTTGAAATGTTGAGAATGGACCTCTTGTGCCTGCGCCTCCTGTTCTCCCCTCACGCCTCCCCCTCTATCCCCAATTCAGGCCCCTACTGTTTCCCCCAACGGGTTGCAGTTTGGAGCAGGTTGCCGTATAGGCTGCACCTCTGTGGTGCGACTTTCATCGACGAACCAGCGACGCACACGTAATCTCATTTTTCGATTGCCGATGTCGCTTTTGTTGTGAATGGGGACTGTATGGGAGTGGACATAATCATTTGTTTGCTGTTTGTCATGTTTTCGGGGCAAGCTCGAAGGGCTTTCTGTCCGCCGTCCGACTTCTCGACTGAAAAAGAGAAGAGAAGCATGCGGGGTAGGGAAAAACAAACAAAATTCGCCACAGACCATGCCCATCGTACTTTGAATGCACCCGTTGGTGGAAAATGATCGGAATATGTGCGGACAGGTCAGAAATGATGGACCCGTGATCTTTTCCCGAAGCATCGAGGACATGGTTGAAAAGACTGTCTAGAAAGACAGTCTTTTCGAGGAAACCAAAAGACTGTCTTTCACGGCCGAAAACCAAGTCAGTGAATTGCGAGGATCACGTAGCCCCCGGGGGGAGGGGGTGTGCACCGAGAATAAAAGCAGTCGGCTTTGGATTGTTTGTTTATCGTTTTGTCCATTTTGCGATTCGAATTCCAAATGTCAATAGATGTTTTCGGGGAAATTTGTTTTTTTCCCGAACAGTCCCTCATTCCAACGCTCTCTTCATACAATGAAGCACCATAGTGAGGTCTTTTTGCCACGTGCTTCTTCACGCGTCCTTCCCACATATCCGGACGCCTATCCTCGAGGCTCACACAGGATTACAGCTTCGCGTGGACTTCCCAGCGTTTTTCCCGTGTCAGCAGGACGGTTGCGCGCATGCCAGCAGATGGTGTTCTAATGAGCATGGCAACAGCAGCAGCAGCAGCAGCAGCAGTAGGAGCAGCAGTAGCATCGGCAGAAGAAACAGCATTGGTAGCAGCACCACCGGCAGCAACGCCCACATCGTGTGAAGAAACAGCATCAGCAGAAGTTAGTCGTGATCATTGCTCATTATGAACAACGAGCTCTCTCAGATGCAGTACCGTGTTTCATTCATTTCATATCGCACTGCGGGTGCAGGCCAACAACAATCCTCTGCACTCGAAGGAGAAGGCCTACGACCTTTGCCAATCGCGAGAGACTTGACGATGAATGAGATCCGTGCGCTAGGGCCGTTAACTGTGAGGAGGAGGTTGAAGAGTGACACTGATGAAAGCAACAGAAGCAACAACCACTTATCAGCAGGTGCCAGCAATAATGCCAGCAGCATGTGCCGACACCAGCCGTAGACCCAGCAGCAGCAGCAGCAGCAGCAGCAGCAGCAGCAGCAGCAGCAGCAACAACAGCGGCGGTAGTGGCGGCGGAGGCAGTGGCAGCAGTATATGGGGCGAAGGCAAGTATTATCTGTAGAAACATCGGAAAAAGTAGCAATCAGGGGCAGGACTCTCGATCTGGCCCAACACTGCACGTGCAAGAAGACAGAGCATTAGCAGTAGCAGCAGCAGACTGCTGCTGCTACTGCTGCCAGCAGTAGCACCAGTAGCAGCAGCAGCAGCAGCAGCAGCAGCAGCAGCAGCAGCAGCAGCAGCAGCAGCAGCAGCAACAGCAACAATAACAGCAACAGCAGCAGCAACAGCAGAAACAGCAAAATCAGAAGCAGCAGCCAAAGCAGAAGTAGCTGCATCAGCGGCATCGTTCATGCTGAAGGAGTTTACGGTAGCAGAAGCAGCAGCCTAAAAGCAGTAGCAGTCGTACAAGCAGTAGTTTGAGAAGTACGACCACAGTCTCAAGTTAAAAAGGTGAAGCGCCATCCAGACGCTCACGGAACTTCTCGTTTTCTCCTTCCACCTCAAGGCATCCCCTTCTTCCTGCTAGCAACATCCCATAGAAATGTGTCAGAAAAGGAAGCCAAAGGCCGCAAAGCTTTCAGGCTCTAAGATGGAGCTCAAGCGTAGGTTCGATTGGGACCTCAACGTCGAACCCGCTTTGAACGAATGCCAGTCCGATCACGACCCTTTGGCAACCCCTGAGCCTCCTTCGTCCTCTAACCAGCGCGCACAGGTGAACGCTCAAGGAGGAGCGCAAGCAAGTAGGAAACCTAGCGCAAAGAAGGCTGCGGACGAAATGGAGTTTCAGTCTTCCTGGTGCCGGATGAGAGAGCAGCTGATTGGAGTAGGAACCTCGGGACCTCATCACACGGTTCACTTGCCCCTGCTGAGCAGCCCAACGTCTGCGACTGTGAGAGAAACAGTGCAGGTTGTCACCAAGCCAGCACCTTCACTTGTCTCAGTTATGCAGGGTGTTGGGTCAACATCGAGTGTCTTACTTGCTTCCCACACCACGTGGTCTCCTGTGTGGTCCAGCTCCGTTACGACACCTGCAAAGAGGCAGAGCCTTGAGAGGGGAGCTGAGCAACCGGAGGAGTCTCAGTGGCACCGGCACTGGGGGAAAATGCAACCAGGGCAAGAACAGCTTCTTGAGCAGCACGTGGGAGAACAAGAGAGGGAGCAGGCGAGGCAGAGGCAACGTCAGCAGCATCAGCAGAAGCAGCAGCAGCAGCAGCAGCAGCAGCAGCAGCAGCAGCAGCAGCAGCAGCAGCAGCAGCAGCAGCAGCAGCAACAGCAGCAGCAGCAGCAGCAGCAACAGCAGCAACAGTGGCAGCAGGTGTTCCAGGTGAAGCAGAAGCAGCATCTGCAACAGCAGCAGCTGCGGCAGCGGCGACAGCACCGGCGGCAGCAGCTGCAGCACCTGCGGGGGTCGCGTTGCCGGAAGCTGCATGAGCAGCAGGAGCAGCAGCAGCAGCAGCAGCAGCAGCAGCAGGAGGAGGAGAAGAATGATGGTGGGGGGACGGAGGGGATTCAAGGTGGGACGGGGGGGATTCAAGGTGGCCGGAAGCTGGGACTGGGACAGAAGCAGTGGAACGAAGCAACAACAGCAGTTGCAGGAGAATCTTACTTTGCTTCCACGGATGACTTGGAACTCTTTCCGCGCCTTCAATGTTTCGTCAAAGGCCAACAAAGAGGAGCGGACGTGGAACACACTGCGTATTCTGCACCTGTAAACAGCATCCTGCCAGAGAAGCATGACATCCTTTCAGAGAAGCACGACATCCTTTCAGAGAAGCACGACATCCTTTCAGAGAAGCATGACATCCTTTTAGAGAAGCATGACGAAGCAGGATGCTCAGCATTGGATCTCAGCAGCATCAAAAGCATAGCCAGCGTGCTTCAGATGAAACCCATGGAGGATAAGCTTTCTGACGCACCATGCAGTGAAATAGATGGCTGCAGTGAAGACTATGCCCCCTCGCAGAAGAATAGTAGAAACCCCCGCACGAGAAGTGAGACGGAGGCGTACAACAATTCACCACCACAAGGTTATCTGACCTTCAACAGCAGACCTGCTGCGGCCATGGAAGCAGTACCACATCAAAAGAGGAGCACCAATGGAGATTCAGTAGCCTATGGGGATAGGGGATCTAGGATGTTCACATATGCATTGCACCTTGACTACATCAAGGAAGCTCTCTACAAACTGCGATAAATGATCTGGTAGATTGATCAAGGCAAGAGTTTGTTTCAGGATCTATTGCTGCAGACGACAAATTATGAAGTGTTCAAGTAGGGGGGTGGATAGACAGGACGTTTGGAGAGCTCCTGCTGCATGATGCGGATTTCAGGCTTCTTTCCCTTTCCTATTCTCAAGAAGCTTTTGTGGGCTATTCATAGTAAATCCCTTCCTTTTTTTGCGTAATGCATGCTCCTGCGCATGGTAGAAGACCCCAGACAGTATGGATAAAAAAAGTAATATTTTACTCAACACATTCACTTGGTGTTCCTCCTCATTTTTGTATCTCCTTAGTTCTCAAGATTCTTGCAACCGCCTCACCCCATGCTCCTCATCTGGCTCTTCCAGAGAATATTTAACTCATTAACATGCAAATTCATGGAGAACAGAAAGAAAAGAGGACGCAATGTGATATCTTCAACCTGAATAACTTGAGCACGACTGGATAACGTGATGTAAACTGAGCTCCACCTGATCATACTGAAGAAAACTGCAAGCAATTGATTGAGCATGCCCAAGGTTTTATACACTTGCCAGCATACATCAAAATGTGTGCATGGCCGGCTGTTTCCGTACATGAAAAACTAATTTCACACACGA
>SZWC01018709.1:1486-12775 GCA_023375785.1 Penium margaritaceum | reverse complement strand
CCTACTCTTTGTTGCTATGCCTCAGATGAGAAGGAACGATTGTGTCCTCTTTGTGTTCTGTTTCCTTTCAGTTCCACTATTTTGTGCTATGGCGGAGGCCATAACTTGTTTGTCATTCTTTGGTGGTAAAGGAAAAGACAATAGGAAAATGAAGAAGGAAACTACGCTAGAGCGCAGGTTGGGGCAGTGGCGGTGTTGATGCAGCGTGCGGGCTTCCACGCTAGTTGCTTAGTCTGCTGCCCCCTCAGCTTGCTACTCTAGAGTCTAAGTCTGAGTGCTCTGGGCTTGTTACTCAGAAACGCGCGCGCCAGTGTTAGCGCCAGGAAGGAGATGAAAACTGGAAGTAACTGATTAGGAGTGAAGAATAAGCAACAATGGGAGACCCCTCCAAGTTCTAGCTCCCCCCCAGCTCTGTAGAGTTTGTTGCTCAGCCAACCAGCCAATCAGAAAATAGACATAGACCTATTTTCTGGCAGGCAGGGTTCTCTCGGTGAGCCCTGCCAGAAAGCCGACAGCCCAAAACCCGGGCGTCGTCCGTGTTGCCTGAAAACTGGACCACACCAAGATACCAACGCTGCGAACGCAGTCGTGTGGTCAGAAACAGCTAGAAAAATAGCAGCAAATAGTTATGGCTGCCTGAACCCAGGTAGTGCCTATGATGGTCCATGATGCCAAACAGTGCCACGCAACATGAAACATGGACCCTAGGCAGAGCATGATGCTGCAAACGCAACGGTATCATCAGATCCAGTGCTTGACGCATGCAGCCAGCATCTGCGGTGGCAGTGACCGCCGGCGGCCCGACCGCCAAGGAGGCCTGTTGATGGAGCTGAGCACGTCGCTGTGCAGAGGAGGCTCCAACGAACTGGGATCGGGCTTCAGCGTGCGTCAACTCCACTGGATGACACTCTAGCAGCGTCGAATCTCACCGTCAGTCATCTGCACGCCAATGCACACAAGCCGGGAGGACACAACAGAGCACAATGAAGATGCGTAAAAACCAACACTCCCACATGACTCACAAGCGTGGTGCACATGGACGGGTAGAGACACAGTCAACAACCAGACTCCCCCAGAGCATGCATGGATGTAAGGACACAGAGAACAACTCACCGATGCACACCGACCAAACTCATAGCCTTCTTGAACGAGTCGCGCTTCAATGCCTTGGTTAAGAAGTCAGCCAGCTGCCATGCTATCTGANTACTATAGCTGTGCCTGATATTACTAAAGAAGAGAGCTGTTGCGGTTCAGATCGCCACAGCGTGTACAATTGTTATTGTTGATGTGACAGCTCGGACTATAGCTATAGCATTGTAGTTGTTGTCATGCATACTTGTCGCAACCGAGATAACAGCCGGGACAAGGAAACTTTGCCGGGAAATTCTGGCAGCATTCCACCTCCGGCTCTACCGGAGGACTATGCGACATGAGCCCTGAGCTCCTAGTCTCCATGTTGCCATGATCGGTTTTCCCCAACCAACCAGACCAAGCCCAGCCAAGAAGTTGTTGCTTTGTACTGTATGGTGGAGTACACAGGTACTGCGTGTCAACTATTGTGCTACCATGAGGGGATGGAAAAATCCTCTATAATGACATTCTGTGTGAGAGTTTAGGTTGCGAGGGACACAATGCAACAAANACAATGAAGATGCGTAAAAACCAACACTCCCACATGACTCACAAGCGTGGTGCACATGGACGGGTAGAGACACAGTCAACAACCAGACTCCCCCAGAGCATGCATGGATGTAAGGACACAGAGAACAACTCACCGATGCACACCGACCAAACTCATAGCCTTCTTGAACGAGTCGCGCTTCAATGCCTTGGTTAAGAAGTCAGCCAGCTGCCATGCTATCTGAACCTTCACAACGCTAATGTTGCCGTCATGCAACAACGAACGCACATAGTGATACTCAACGAATGCACATAGTGATACTCAACTTTGTGCGTGTGTGATGCACGCCGCCATTGTCGACGATGGCCACGACACTCTCATTGTCACAATGCAACGTGATGGATGCGACGAACTGACGCAACTCAGACAACAGACGATGCAACCACACACTCTCACATGCGCTTGAGCCAAGGGCCACGTACTCAGCCTTAGCAGTGCTGCGTGCTATGCACCCCTGCTTGCCACTATGCCAGGACACAGCCGTGCCACCGACCAGAAAGATCCAACCTGTACGACTCTTACCGTCCGNAACCAGACCAAGCCCAGCCAAGAAGTTGTTGCTTTGTACTGTATGGTGGAGTACACAGGTACTGCGTGTCAACTATTGTGCTACCATGAGGGGATGGAAAAATCCTCTATAATGACATTCTGTGTGAGAGTTTAGGTTGCAAGGGACACAATGCAACAAACGTTGCTAACAACTATTGAGTGACGGGAAAGATCCAGTTGAAAGAGTGAGAGGTTAGTGAACAATGAGCGAGAGGGAGGAATACCCCATTCACCCTTGGTCCAGCAAGCATGCGTGCAATATGCGGAAACACAACGACTGGATGGTGGGAGAATTCAAGATTCTACTTACGAGCTCCCAAACAACAATCAAATGGATCCCGGCAACAGTATCGGTCACTCAGGTGGCTAAGGGAAATACAAAAAGAAGCAACGGAAGCATGAAAACTCTCTCTACAAAATATAGCTAATACAGATCAGAAGTAATGTTGCTGAGAAAGTGGCCCTCGGGAACTAACCACTGAGAAAATTCCTGTGGATACGTAAAATGCGCAAGATGAAGCTGGGGCCATCAAAGTAGTTGTNTGGAAGTAACTGATTAGGAGTGAAGAATAAGCAACAATGGGAGACCCCTCCAAGTTCTAGCTCCCCCCCAGCTCTGTAGAGTTTGTTGCTCAGCCAACCAGCCAATCAGAAAATAGACATAGACCTATTTTCTGGCAGGCAGGGTTCTCTCGGTGAGCCCTGCCAGAAAGCCGACAGCCCAAAACCCGGGCGTCGTCCGTGTTGCCTGAAAACTGGACCACACCAAGATACCAACGCTGCGAACGCAGTCGTGTGGTCAGAAACAGCTAGAAAAATAGCAGAAAATAGTTATGGCTGCCTGAACCCAGGTAGTGCCTATGATGGTCCATGATGCCAAACAGTGCCACGCAACATGAATCATGGACCCTAGGCAGAGCATGATGCTGCAAACGCAACGGTATCATCAGATCCAGCGCTTGACGCGTGCAGCCAGCATCTGCGGTGGCAGTGACCGCCGGCGGCCCGACCGCCAAGGAGGCCTGTCGATGGAGCTGAGCACGTCGCTGTGCAGAGGAGGCTCCAACGAACTGGGATCGGGCTTCAGCGTGCGTCAACTCCACTGGATGACACTCTAGCAGCGTCGAATCTCACCGTCAGTCATCTGCACGCCAATGTACACAAGCCGGGAGGACACAACAGAGCACAATGAAGATGCGTAAAAACCAACACTCCCACATGACTCACAAGCGTGGTGCACATGGACGGGTAGAGACACAGTCAACAACCAGACTCCCCCAGAGCATGCATGGATGTAAGGACACAGAGAACAACTCACCGATGCACACCGACCAAACTCATAGCCTTCTTGAACGAGTCGCGCTTCAATGCCTTGGTTAAGAAGTCAGCCAGCTGCCATGCTATCTGAACCTTCATAACGCTAATGTTGCCGTCATGCAACAACGAACGCACATAGTGATACTCAACGAATACACATAGTGATACTCAACGTTGTGCGTGTGTGATGCACGCCGTCATTGTCGACGATGGCCACGACACTCTCATTGTCACAATGCAACGTGATGGATGCGACGAACTGACGCAACTCAGACAACAGACGATGCAACCACACACTCTCACATGCGCTTGAGCCAAGGGCCACGTACTCAGCCTTAGCAGTGCTGCGTGCTATGCACCCCTGCTTGCCACTATGCCAGGACACAGCCGTGCCACCGACCAGAAAGATCCAACCTGTACGACTCTTACCGTCCGGAGTGCGGGCCCAGTCATTGTCGGTGTAGCCCACCGTGGCCATAGACGGTTGGCGGCGGAACATAAGACCTCACCAAGGAGTCAAGACGACATAACGTAGTACNTGTAAGGACACAGAGAACAACTCACCGATGCACACCGACCAAACTCATAGCCTTCTTGAACGAGTCGCGCTTCAATGCCTTGGTTAAGAAGTCAGCCAGCTGCCATGCTATCTGAACCTTCATAACGCTAATGTTGCCGTCATGCAACAACGAACGCACATAGTGATACTCAACGAATGCACATAGTGATACTCAACTTTGTGCGTGTGTGATGCACGCCGCCATTGTCGACGATGGCCACGACACTCTCATTGTCACAATGCAACGTGATGGATGCGACGAACTGACGCAACTCAGACAACAGACGATGCAACCACACACTCTCACATGCGCTTGAGCCAAGGGCCACGTACTCAGCCTTAGCAGTGCTGCGTGCTATGCACCCCTGCTTGCCACTATGCCAGGACACAGCCGTGCCACCGACCAGAAAGATCCAACCTGTGCGACTCTTACCGTCCGGAGTGCGGGCCCAGTCATTGTCGGTGTAGCCCACCGTGGCCATAGACGGTTGGCGGCGGAACATAAGACCTCACCAAGGAGTCAAGACGACATAACGTAGTACTCGGACCGCGGCCTCAAAGTGGAGGTGACGCGGCTCTTAAGAAAACTAAGCCAGGAGGTTGACGGCGAATGTGATATCTGGGCGCGTCGTCGTCGCCAAGAACATCAGTGACCCGATGACTCGCAGGTATGTGGTCACGTCAACTGGCTACCCCACAACGGCTGCATCAAGACTCTTCAGTTTCACCTGGCCATCAGGTGACATAGGTGAAGATGAGCTCGGCACGAGGGATAGGTCCTCGGTGAAGCGAGTGGACAGGGTCTGCACATAGGCAGCCTGGTGGACGTGTAGGATGCCCTGGGAGTGATCATTCCAGAGCTCCATGTCCAGGAAGACTCAGGACCGAGATCCTTCATCTGGTAGGCGGTGTGCACCAGATCCTTGACACGCTGGATGGCAGCCATGTCAGGCAACGTAATGAGGAGATCGTCGATGTAGACCAGGACAGCGGCGAGGGTCTGGCCTCGCGGGCTGACAAAAAGTGCGGGGTCATCGGTGCTGCGATGGAGGCCGCCGCGAAGGAGCGTGCTACTGATCTCTTGGTTCCAGCACAAAGGCGACTGCTTTAGGCCAAAGAGGGCCTTCCGCAACCGCCAGATTCTCCCAGTGCCGTCGTCAAAGCCTGGAGGCTGCACCATGTAGAGCTCCTCACCCTCCAGTGAACCATGGGGAAGGCGTTGCTCACGTCCATCTGATGTAGCTCCCACCCATGCTGGGAAACCAGGCTGAAGACGACCCGGCTCGTGGAGAACTGGCCAACTGGGGCAAAGATCTGGTTGTAATCGACCCNCCCTAAGGACCTGAGCAAACCCCTTGGCTATTTGGCGGGCCTTGTACTTGTCCAATGACCCGCCGGGCTTCCATTTGCGCCGAAAGACCCACTTGGCACCAATGGCCTTCCGACCTGGAGGGAGGTTGACGAGGTCATACACGTGGTGCTGTCGGATCGCAGCGAGCTCGTCAGCGTAGGCAGCATCCTAGTGTATGGCCTAAGGAGAGGCTCGAGCCTCGCGTAGGATGGCTGGGTCCTCCGAGTGTACTGTAGAGTAGATTGAGAGAGCATGTGCATGTCGAGCTCCAGGTGGGACGCGTGCGAGTGCAGCCGTGACAGCATGCCGATGCTTGTGATGAAGTATGGCATAGCCTAGTGCAGAGCCAAGGTGATGGTCTGTAATGAGAGCCAAAGTGGTCAAGCCGAGGGCCGTGGTACCAGGGTCCCCACTCACCACTGTAGGAGTGGAAGAGACACGTGGAGCGACAAGGGGCCGAGGCGCCACTGGACGAGGTGCTGCAGACTGCGCGCTCAGTGACGGTCTGGGTCGGAGGCTGCCGCCTGGGTCACGCGTGTAGCGCGGCAGGGTAGGAAATGGCACCGAGTCTGACGGGCCGATGCAGGCGGACGGGGTTGCTGGCCCCGAGGGACCATCGGACGCGTCTAGGGCTGCTGGCGTGGAGGGGCCAGCGGACGCGATTGGGGCGGCTGGCCTAGAGGGACCAGTGTGCACGACTGGGGCGGCTAGCCCGGAGGGACCAGTGGACGCAACTGGGACGGCTGGCTTGGAGGGACCAATGGACGCGACTGGGGCGGCTGGGCCGGAGGGACCAGTGGACGCGACTGGGGCAGCTGGCCCGCGGGGTGGACGCGACTTAGGCGGCTGGCCCGGAGGGATACTGGACGCGACTAGGGCGGCTGGCTCGGAGGGACCTGTGGATGCGAGTGGGGCGGCTGGCTCGGAGGGACCAGTGGATGCGACTGGGACGGCTGGCCCGGAGGGACCAGTGGAAGCGACTGGAGCGACTGGCCCGAAGGGACCAGTGGACGCGACTGGGACGGCTGGCTCAGAGGGACCAGTGGGCGCGACTGGGACGGCTGGCCCGGAGGGACTAGTGGACGCGACGAGGCCGCTGGCCTGGAGGGACCTATGGAAGCGACTGGGACGGCTGGCCCGGAGGGACCAGTGGTCGTGACTGGGGCGGCTGGCCCGGAGGGACCAGTGGACGCGACTGGGGGGGCTGGCCCGGAGGGACTTGTGGACACGACTGGGATTGCTGGCTCGGAGGGGCCAGTAGGCGCGACTGGGGATGCTGGCTCGGAGGGGCCAGTGGGCGCGACAGGGGCTGCTGGCTCAGAGGGACAAAGTGATGTGCCAACCAAAAGCGATAAGATGAAGGATGGACTCACCACTTCCACATGCAACGGGAGGGACACTGACGAGCCGGAGCAAACGAGATCGCGTGGAAACAACTCCTCAAAGAAGAGGGCATCACAGGACTCTATGATGCAATGTCGGGAGGGATCCTAGAAGCGCCAAGGCTTGGACTAACGAGAGACACTAAGAAAGGTGCAAGGACGTCCGTGGGGGTGAGTTTGCTGCCCTATTGCCAAGCGGGCAGCCATACAATGGCCATGCAGTCCTAGACCCGAGCCGGGTTAAGGTCACCTCGATGACCGCACTAGTGCTGGTACGGCGTGGACTGGCGGGGAAGGGGTCCGTGGGGAATCCGGTTCCAGACCCACTTCATGTAGGCCATGGCTTCAAAATAGAAGCCATCGGAGAGGCCAGACTCAACCCGCATGGTGCGGATGGCGTTAGCCATGGTAAGGTTCTATCGTTCAGAGACGGCGTTCTGGGCAGGCGTGTAGGGTGCGGACGTCTTGTGGTGGATACCGCGGGAGGCGAGAAAAATCGTGGTCTCGCCCATGTACTCACCACCGCGATTGGAGTGAAAACGACAAAGAGATCGACCACACTCACGCTCCGCAAGGACAAGCCTGTTCTAAATGGCATGGGTGACATCAATCTTCTACCGAAGGAAGAAGACCCAGCGGTAGCGAGAGTAGTCGCCCGTGAGGGTGAGGACATGGTGGCCATGCTCTCCAACAGACTCTGTTGGGAGAGGACCCATGACATTGGCATGGACCAGGTCGTGAGGGGCGGATGCACGGGAGGAGAACAGAGGGTATGTGGACCGGTTCATCTTGCCCTGAGCGCAATGAACGCACTCTGTGGGGCACGGGAGAGGGGAAGTCCCCGGGTCAAGGCCCTTGGCCGGGTGGGTGTGGAGCATGCTATCTACGACAACAGAGTGGACGTGGCAAAGGCGGCGGTGCAAGAGGCGGATGTGCTGTGGAGAGAGCGTGCTGGTGACGAACACATGGCTTGTGGCGACCGACTAGGAGGGGACGGAAGGAGAGGGGGACAGACGAGGTACGTGCCACATGTTGCCACGAGCGGTGGCATGCAGAACGACAAGACCGGACGGGTGCAACGACAAAGTGCCAACACCACGCGAGTGCATGACGTGCATGCTCATGCGGTCAAGGGCAAAAACAGAGAGAAGGCTGAGCTCGAGACCTGGGACGGAGAGGACATCAGTCAAGAAGATATCATCGGCAGGACCACGAAAATGAACAACGCCGACATCGTGGACATATAACACCTGTCCGGAGCCCGTCCGGACCCTGGATACATCGCCAACAGGACCAAGCATATTAAAGGCCTCATGAGAGGTCGTCATGTGATGTGTGGCTCTGGAGTCGATGATCCATGTCTCGTCAGGGTCATGGACCGGTGTCGCCAGATCACTGACAGTCACATAGCAGCAAGCGAGAGACGCGGACGCGGTGGAAGGGGGCGCGAACCGAGACTGCAAGTAATCAAGCCACGCAACGTCACGAAGGGGGGCAGAGGAGATCACTGAAGATGGCAAGACAGACGAGGAATTAGGACAAGCCCGCAGCTCAAGCTCAGTCATGTAGGGCAATGGGGACGAGCAGGAGGTGACGCAACTTACACTTCCCTAGGGGGGAGGGCGAGGTAGGCCAAGCTGAACCGCAATGAACTATTCCAGCTAACGTTCACACGTGGACGTCCCGGGAGTGTAGACTTAGTGCGAAGTGATGGCGCTTGAGCCTGGAGAGAAGGAGGACTACCCTGATGAAGGGAACGGAGGCCCCGACGGCTGCGGATGATACTGTTGAGGAGCTGGCGTCAACAGGACTGGTGTCATGGTCGGAGGAGTGGAGCTGCTGGACGGGGTCGAGGCGTCAAGGGCGGCGACAGGTACAGCGGCAGGGGCAAGACGCCGCTCCCGTTGGCGATGCATGGTGGCGATGACACGCGCCTCGCCCTTCGGTAGCGGGCACGTATACCACCCGTGCCCTGGCTGGCCACAGTTGTAGCAAACCGAGCCACTGCTGGACCCAGTCGACTACTGCTACTACTGCTGACCCTTGTCTTTCTTGTTTTGGCAACTCTTCTTCCCCAACGACGAGGATGTGGTGGGGGTAGCGGCTACGGGGGGAAGAGACGGCTATAGAAGCAAGGACTAAGGAGGCGAGGGCCTTTGTCCGCTGGAGATGGGACTCTAGGTGAGCTTCCTCAATCCTAAGGAAAAGCTTGTATGCCCAGGGCATGAGGGTGCCCTTGGCCACCATGGTGGAGAGAACGTCCTGGGAGTAGTGGACAAAGATGTCCGCATACGCGCCGGTGGCATCGCGCTTGATGGTGAGAAGCGCGACAAAAAGGGGTTGGAGCAGAGTTGCCTAGGCGACGGAGGATGTCCTCAGTCCGCTGCCAGTCTGCGGTGACTATCTCAGTCTCCCCCATGTGCAGGGAGTTGAAATCCCGCAGCAGATGGCTCGTCTCAATGTTGCTAGACACGCGATGGGGATAATTAAGGACGTGCCACGCGGCTGCAAGGTCTAGGGTACCACTAGTGGTAAAGTCGCCGAGAAAGGGCTCTAGGGCCAGGCGGGAAGCCGGAAGAGCGACGGGGACAAGAGTGTTTACGGTGCGACCGGCGTCATACAGCTGTTCGGCCTGGGTGAAGTCATACCGGAGGGTGTAGTATACCCACAGACCCTCACCTTGCGTCCAGATGCGGAAGCTGAGCTCCCAGCTCTGGAACTCCTTGCCGGCCTAAAGCGACGGGGCAGTGTCTCAAAGCTCTTTTGTCTACAGCCGGCGCCTAGAGTGGGGCCAAGGACGACGGTCACTGTTTGCCGCTGGCGCTGAGTTTGGTGCGCGAGGTAATGCGTGGCAGCAGACACAGCAAGGCTAGTGTGCCCAAGAGGAATGAACGACAGAGGGACACTAGTCGCAGTCTGTGAGGCCAGTGGCCGTAGTGTTGCAAGCTGTTGCGTCAGGGAGGCAAGCTGTTGCTGGATGGCGGCTAGGGGGTCGGAGGTGCCAGCGACAGAGCCTGTGGATTGCTGCTGCTCCTGCTGCTATAGTTGCTGCAATTGCTGCTACAACTGCTGCTAGTGCTGCTGTTGCTGCTACTGCTGCTGCTATTGCTGCTGCTACTACTGCTGTTGCAACTGCTGCTGCTAGTACTACTGCTACAGCTGCTGCAAGAAAAAGGGGGGTATCTCCCCCGAAGGTCCCCCAACGGTAGAAGACCCCTCCCTAGTGGGGCTGTTAGCCATGGTGGTTTTTGGTGGCCCCTGTCTTTGTTTTTTGTGTGTGCTATTGATATCAGCAGTGATGTCAGCCTAAGACGGCTGACGTCAGCAGCTGCTACTACGTTATCTGCTGCTACTGCTGCTGTAGAGTTTCTTCTCCTCCCCCCTTATTTTGTTGATGATGTCAGCAGTGTTCATTGCTGAAGCCGCTACTGCGCGGCTGCAACCGCTACTACTGTTGCGGATAATACTACTACCGCTACTGTCGCTACCGGTGTTATTGATCTGCTGTTGTAGCAACTACTACGGTTGTTGCTGCTATTGCTGTGGTTGTTGGTGTTTCTGTAGCGGCTTCAACTACTACAAATGCTATCGCTGCGGCTGCTGCTGCTGCTACTACAACTTCTGCTGCTACAGCTGTTGCTGCCCTGTTGCGGTTGCTGTTGCAGTGGCAGCCACTGCTGCTGCTGCTATTGCTAACCTGCTACGTGCTACTGCGGCTACTGCAACTGCTGTAGTGGCTGTGGCGGTGGCGGCATCAACGACAATAGGGTTGTGGTGTTTTTTCTCCTTCGTTTTTTTTCCTTCTCGCTCGTCACAGCGAGCTCACTGCTCGTTTCAAGCAGCGAGCCGCGAGCAGCGAGCTCGTTGCTTGCTGCAACCTACTGGCTCCTTGCTTCGAGCAGCGGGCTGCGGGCAGCTGTGGCTGCTGCTTTTGCTGGCCGCTGCTACTACCGCCGCTGCTAGCTGGTGCTAGCAGCTGCTGGCTGCTGCTTGCTGCTGCTGCTACTGCCGCCGACTGCTGCCACTGTTCGCTGCTGCTGCTACTGTTGCTGCCGCTACTGCTATGGGCTGCTGTTGTTGCGAGATGTTGTGAGCTACCGTTGCCGTCGGCTACTGCTCGGTACCGCTGCTGCTGGCTGCTGCTGCCACTGCTTGCTGCTCTTACAAGCTACTGCTGCTACTACAGGCTGCTGCTGCCAGCCACTCCACTTGGATGACGTCGCCGCGTGCATCGTCGCCAGCAAGCGCCTGACGTGGCCTTCCGCTCACCTCCTCACGTCCAGCTTTGGGGGTCAATGCTGCCGAAAAAAATCCGGCTGCATTTCCCCTGGCCCAGTGGCCGTGGGGAAAATTCTGACGCTCCCACCAAGCAAGTCGATGCTGCCGGAAAATATCCGGCAGCATTTCTCCTACACCGGCGCGTATGGGGGGTCCGCCGGCATAGGCAAGG
>SZWC01018708.1:5195-40606 GCA_023375785.1 Penium margaritaceum | reverse complement strand
CCCCCCCCCCCCCCCCCCCCTGCGCACCTCCAAAAAATCTAAACAAAAACTCACAAATTGGCTACTCACGACTTACAATCACACATGCCACCTCGAGACTCATGAACCTAATCATGCGATGTTCTTCTTTCCACACTTGTGATTGTGTGCTCGAACACCAAGACCATCAAACTACATGTATTGCTAATCATAAAATACTCAAGTGTACCGATGTCAGTTTTATCCTCACAAATTCTATCTATTCACCATCTACATCTTTCCGGCGTAATAATTCGTATGAGAGCACTATGAAGAGAAGATGCGTGGAAGCTTCTTAGCAACACGGCCGCTGACTAGGCGGCAGTGCCACGTCAGACAGTGACAACAGTCATACAACGGCAAGGGTCCGGCTAGGAGAAACAAGTCAAAGTGTCAAAATGATTGAATAGCATTTGCAGAGACAGACAATAAATGACAGGTCCACAGCATAAATACTTGCCGCGGGCATGGCGGGTGTAGAACGTGGCAATGCAAGGCATGTCCTAAAGCCGGCCCAAGAACACTGTTTTGGCCTTAACTCTGCACAGACAAGTCAGAACGCTATGCCGTCATAACCTAAACGTGCGAGATCTCAAGCCTGACGCTATGAATGGTCACATACTTGCATTGAGCATCAAACGGTGGACACACAATGCAAAACATGCTAGTTGGGCCCACGGCCAGTATAGTGATGAAATTGTACAGGTTACAGAAAAAGTGCAGAAGGTGCCAGATGGCATCCAGGACTCAGGGGCGGTCGTTGTCAGCTCCGAGAGGTGGTACATCACCAGGAGATGCACTGGCGCCACCTGGGTGCGCATAAGGGATTTACACAAGCATGGACATGGTCGAGTGGTCACCATAAGTTGTACAGGTCGACAGGAAGGTCACATATCACAACACTCCCCCATGACCCCATGGTACGCATGTCCATACATGTGCAGCACTGAAACAAATGCGACAACAAGTGCAGAAATAGTCGTGACACAAACACAGACACACCTTGCACTCAACCAATCTCAAGCAAGGGGTGAAACCCAATAGGACGAAGAATTACCAGAAACTTTCCGCGAGCCAGTGCCTACGTCAAGAAATCAGCATGATGCATGTTAGTGCCGACCCATATGACGGAGATCATGTATCGCTCCACAAGATCATGCACGAATGATGCTCAACCGCAATGTGCTTCGTGCGAGCATGAAAAACACCACAGTTCTTTGCAATGGCAAGAGCACCTATTTGTCATAGCGAAGCACAATGGGAGGCACAAACTGATCCAACTCAAGGAACACACATTGCAACCACACTGCCTCAACAGCCCCTACACCCAGAGCAACATACTTTGCCTTTGAAGAGCTACATGCAATGCAGCCCTCCTTGCCGCTGCGTCAGGACACAACGGTACCACCGAGCAAGAACATAGAGCATGTGCGAGTGCGTCTATCTAGACTCTAGGCCCATTCACTGTCGGTGTAGCCGTCAAAAACCACCGGACAATGCCGGCGAAAGCAGAGTCTGAGGAGCGGTGTGGAGATCACGTACCGCACCACTTGCACAATAGCATGAAGGGCTTTAGCACAAGGAGGCTGTAAAAACTGTGCAAGGAGGTTAAGGAAAAAATCGATGTCGGGGTGTCTGGTCGTGACCAAGTATATCAGAGATCCGATGAGATGGAGGTATAAGGTCACATCCACTGTCTCCCCCAGTTGCGTGGGATCATCCACCTTTAGGGCATCTTGGTTGTCAGGTCTAAGAGGTGTGGAGGCCATGGGCATTTTCCTAAGGAGGTTACTGAAGCGCTCCCCCACGACACGTGCGTATCAGGCTTGATGTAGCACGAGTGTCCAAAGTCTGCGGTCTTGCATGATCTCCATGCCAAGGAACTCCGCTGTAGGACCAGGACCCTTCATCCTGTGGGCAGTCTGGAGGACCGGCTTGGCCTCCTCCACGGCCTCCATGGAGGGAGACGCGATCAGAAAGTTGTCCACATACACCAGGATGGCGGAGAACCGCTCAGGCAACCGTTGGATTAAGAGACAAGGTTTTGACTCGCTCTATACATATCCCGCACGAGTCAGAGTGCTTGTAATCTCATGTTTCCAGCACCAAGGAGACTTTTTGAGTCCGTACAAGGACTTGTGCAAGCGCCAGACCTTGTCACCATCCTCAAAGCCTGGTGGCTAGGCCACATAAATCTCCTCATCCAGAGAGCAATGGAGGAACCCATTGTTCACATCCATTCGGTATAGTTCCCAGTCATGCTGAGCCACCGCACCAAACCGAGCACGAGCTCAGGTCATGCGGCCAACAAGGGCAAAGGTGTCACTGTAGTCAATTCCCTTGATCTTGGAATACCCCTTGATGGCCAAGCGAGCCTTGTGGCATTCCAGTGAGCCTTCTAGCTTCACTTTCTTGCAAAAGTCTCTTTTGACCTGAATAGCCTTCCTTCCAGGTGGAAGGTCGACTAGCTCGTATCTCCGTGCTCTCGAATGGCATGAAGCTCATCCTCATAGGCTAGCACACCAGGTCTCTATATCCTCTGCAAAGAGAGCTTTCTACAGTGTGCCCGGATCAGGCGCCATCAAGGGAGAGCTCTGAGTGGCAAGTGCACACGCCTCAAAGCTGGGTCTGGCGACCACAAGGTCAACTATTGCATCACAAGCAATCCGAAATTGCTGAATGACCAGATTGTGCCGTACATGGCCCGCTGGATGTACCTCTGTGCGATCTGTGCGGACACTCAGGCCTAGGGCCTCAGTGTCAAGATGACCACTCTTTACATTTCAAGTGGATTGCCTAGGTGTGGGACCGGACACTGGCTGGACTCCGGAGACCAATGGTCAAAGACGACCACCAGGCTCATGAAAGAAACGTGGGCTTGAGGAACTCACCTCAAGCATAAAGACAGGCACGACCACATTTAGTGAAGACTGAGGCAAAGGGGCATATGATGCAGTGTGAAGAGATTCTAGTGAAACGATGGGAGACACAAGGCTGGGTGTAGGAGCAAAAGCAGATGCAGGATCATGCACAGAGGTAGGAGTACTAGTGGAAATGCACATAGAATCATGGGTGCCTGTGGGATGCAAGGGAACAGAGGTAGAGACAAGCTGGGCTGGAAAGGTTTGTGGGCGGAGAGCTCTGATCGCTAAACGCAACAGGATCGAGGACAACTAAGTCACTACAACAATAGGTCATGTGGTCAGTGGCACTAGAAACGATGATCCAGGTGCCACCAGGATCACGACCGGAAGACGTCGCTGTGCAATGGGCAATGTAACACTTGGCTTTAGACGAGAGCTGAGCAACAGGTAATGAGGAACAACAAAGGGTACAAAGGTAAGACTCATGAATCCAATAGGCACAGTCAGGCCCATCATTGTCACATGCTAGTTGTGCCCCCCCACACANCCCCCCCCCCCCCCCTGCGCACCTCCAAAAAATCTAAACAAAAACTCACAAATTAGCTACTCACGACTTACAATCACACATGCCACCTCGATACTCATGACCCTAATCATGCGATGTTCTTCTTTCCACACTTGTGATTGTGTGCTCGAACACCAAGACCATCAAACTACATGTATTGCTAATCATAAAATACTCAAGTGTACCCATGTCAGTTTTATCCTCACAAATTCTATCTATTCACCATCTACATTTTTCCGGCGTAATAATTCGTATGAGAGCACTATGAAGAGAAGATGCGTGGAAGCTTCTTAGCAACACGGCCGCTGACTAGGCGGCAGTGCCACGTCAGACAGTGACAACAGTCATACAACGGCAAGGGTCCGGCTAGGAGAAACAAGTCAAAGTGTCAAAATGATTGAATAGCATTTGCAGAGACAGACAATAAATGACAGGTCCACAGAATAAATACTTGCCGCGGGCATGGCGGGTGTAGAACGTGGCAATGCAAGGCATGTCCTAAAGCCGGCCCAAGAACACTGTTTTGGCCGTAACTCTGCACAGACAAGTCAGAACGCTATGCCGTCATAACCTAAACGTGCGAGATCTCAAGCCTGACGCTATGAATGGTCACATACTTGCATTGAGCATCAAACGGTGGACACACAATGCAAAACATGCTAGCTGGGCCCACGGCCAGTATAGTGATGAAACTGTACAGGTTGCAGAAAAAGTGCAGAAGGTGCCAGATGGCATCCAGGACTCAGGGGCGGTCGTTGTCAGCTCCGAGAGGTGGTACATCACCAGGAGATGCACTGGCGCCACCTGGGTGCGCATAAGGGATTTGCACAAGCATGGACATGATCGAGTGGTCACCATAAGTTGTACAGGTCGACAGGAAGGTCACATATCACAACACTCCCCCATGACCCCATGGTACGCATGTCCATACATGTGCAGCACTGAAACAAATGCGACAAAAAGTGCAGAAATAGTCGTGACACAAACACAGACACACCTTGCACTCAACCACTCTCAAGCAAGGGGTGAAACCCAATAGGACGAATAATTACCAGAAAATTTCCGCGAGCCAGTGCCTACGTCAAGAAATCAGCATGATGCATGTTAGTGCCGACCCATATGACGGAGATCATGTATCGCTCCACAAGATCATGCACGAATGATGCTCAACCGCAATGTGCTTCGTGCGAGCATGAAAAACACCACAGTTCTTTGCAATGGCAAGAGCACCTATTTGTCACAGCGAAGCACAATGGGAGGCACAAACTGATCCAACTCAAGGAACACACATTGCAACCACACTGCCTCAACAGCCCCTACACCCAGAGCAACATACTTTGCCTTCGAAGAGCTACATGCAATGCAGCCCTCCTTGCCGCTGCGTCAGGACACAACGGTACCACCGAGCAAGAACATAGAGCATGTGTGAGTGCGTCTATCTAGACTCTAGGCCCATTCGCTGTCGGTGTAGCCGTCAAAAACCACCGGACAATGCCGGCGAAAGCAGAGTCTGAGGAGCGGTGTGGAGATCACGTACCGCACCACTTGCACAATAGCATGAAGGGCTTTAGCACAAGGAGGCTGTAAAAACTGTGCAAGGAGGTAAAGGAAAAAAATCGATGTCGGGGTTTCTGGTCGTGACCAAGTATATCAGAGATCCGATGAGATGGAGGTATAAGGTCACATCCACTGTCTCCCCCAGTTGCGTGGGATCATCCACCTTTAGGGCATCTTGGTTGTCAGGTCTAAGAGGTGTGGAGGCCATGGGCATTTTCCTAAGGAGGTTACTGAAGCGCTCCCCCACAACACGTGCGTATCAGGCTTGATGTAGCACGAGTGTCCAAAGTCTGCGGTCTTGCATGATCTCCATGCCAAGGAACTCCGCTGTAGGACCAGGACCCTTCATCCTATGGGCAGTCTGGAGGACCGGCTTGGCCTCCTCCACAGCCTCCATGGAGGGAGACGCGATCAGAAAGTTGTCCACATACACCAGGATGGCGGAGAACCGCTCAGGAAACCGTTGGATTAAGAGACAAGGTTTTGACTCGCTCTATACATATCCCGCACGAGTCAGAGTGCTTGTAATCTCATGTTTCCAGCACCAAGGAGACTTTTTGAGTCCGTACAAGGACTTGTGCAAGCGCCAGACCTTGTCACCATCCTCAAAGCCTGGTGGCTAGGCCACATAAATCTCCTCATCCAGAGAGCCATGGAGGAACCCATTGTTCACATCCATTCGGTATAGTTCCCAGTCATGCTGAGCCACCGCACCAAACCGAGCACGAGCTCAGGTCATGCGGCCAACAAGGGCAAAGGTGTCATTGTAGTCAATTCCCTTGATCTTGGAATACCCCTTGATGGCCAAGCGAGCCTTGTGGCATTCCAGTGAGCCATCTAGCTTCACTTTCTTGCAAAAGTCTCTTTTGACCTGAATAGCCTTCCTTCCAGGTGGAAGGTCGACTAGCTCGTATCTCCGTGCTCTCGAATGGCATGAAGCTCATCCTCATAGGCTAGCACACCAGGTGTCTGTATCCTCTGCAAAGAGAGCTTTCTACAGTGTGCCCGGATCAGGCGCCATCAAGGGAGAGCTCTGAGTGGCAAGTGCACACGCCTCAAAGCTGGGTCTGGCGACCACAAGGTCAACTATTGCATCACAAGCAATCCGAAATTGCTGAATGAACAGATTGTGCCGTACATGGCCCGCTGGATGTACCTCTGTGTGATCTGTGCGGACACTCAGGCCTAGGGCCTCAGTGTCAAGATGACCACTCTTTACATTTCGAGTGGATTGCCTAGGTGTGGGACCGGACACTGGCTGGACTCCGGAGACCAATGGTCAAAGACGACCACCAGGCTCATGCAAGAAACCTGGGTTTCAGGAACTCACCTCAGGCATAAAGACAGGCACGACCACATTTAGTGAAGACTGAGGCAAAGGGGCATATGATGCAGTGTGAAGAGATTCTAGTGAAACGATGGGAGACACAAGGCTGGGTGTAGGAGCAGAAGCACATGCAGGATCATGCACAGAGGTAGGAGTACTAGTGGAAATTCACATAGAATCATGGGTGCCTGTGGGATGCAAGGGAACAGAGGTAGAGACAAGCTGGGCTGGAAAGGTTTGTGGGCGGAGAGCTCTGATCGCTAGGTCATCAAGAGCCGGAGACTAGGAAGTGGAGGGGCTCGAACAGACACATCAACCGGACGAGACATACTCGTAGGCCCAGACTCCTCCATCCGTCAAGAAGCCTCACATGTAGGAACGTGCGTGACGAATATCAAAATGATGGATGTTAAGTCATGGCTGGTGAGAGACTCAATGAAGAGCGCGTCATGGGACTCAACGATGTGACGACAGGCGGGTCCCAAAAACACCAGGGCTTTGACCGCATGGAGATGCCCATGAAGGCACAGAAGCGACACCGCAGGAAGACCTTGGAACCCTATTGGTCCTCGGTCTACTACACAGAAGCCACAGATCCTCAGACACGAGTGAGAAGCAGCTTGGCACGGTGGCCAAACCGCAGCTCGTGCGGTGTAACGTGGTCCGAAAAGGGACCGCACGGGAGGCGGCTATACACCCACGTCATGTAGGCATATCCTTCAAATGCGAAGGATTCTGGGAGAGTGCACTCAGACCGCATAGCATGAACCACATCCTCCATGGTGTGGTTCTAGCACTCAGAAACACTCATTTGCGAAGGATTAGCAGGAGCGGAAACCTGGTGAAAATCCCCGTGCTCGGCAAAGACATTTGTCCATCTCGCCAAGAAACTCGCCACCTCAATCCAAGCGGACTGTATGCAGCGTATGACAGGACTGATGCTCAGCCATCACTAGCCATAGGCCAACTGCGAGAGCAACATCACTCTTTTGGCGCATGATGTAGACCCACCGCATCCGGGTGAAGTCATCAGTCAGGGTCACGATGTATCGGCCCCGATCGGATAAAGACTCGACATGAAGAGGATTGAGAAGGTCCGAATGGACAAACTCGAGAGGGCAAAGAACTCAAGAACATGAGTCAGGGTAGGTGCAATGATGCATCTTACACTGAGTGCAAATTAGACACTTGGTCTTGGGCGGCTTCACAATAGAGGTTGCATTAAGATTGAGTTCTGGCTGTGTCCGAATGAGCTTCAACACATTGTCAGAGCCCACATGACACAGGTGACAACGCAATAGTTGATGGTGCTCAATAGAGAGAACACCAATGACAAACACACAAGAGGGAGGGAAAGGGAAGCAAGGAGAAGAAGACATCAAAGAGACACGATACTGATCATCCACAACGGAGGCACGAAGAACGATAGTATAAGTATCAAGAGCGGTCACAGTCGTGGAGTGTGTAGTGTGCTCCACAGAGAGTCCCATCACTGTAACGGCATGCACAAAAAGCAGGTTGAGCTGAAGGCACAAAAATCACATCGGAAAGATACAGGGGACCAGATGGACCATCAAAGAACCCAACCCCAACACCCTGGACCGGCAATGACTGTTTAGATCCTATCCGAATGAAGCGAACAAACGCAACAGGATCGAGGACAACTAAGTCACTACAACAATAGGTCATGTGGTCAGTGGCACTAGAAACGATGATCCAGGTGCCACCAGGATCACGACCGGAAGACGTCGCTGTGCAATGGGCAATGTAACACTTGGCTTTAGACGAGAGCTGAGCAACAGGTAATGAGGAACAACAAAGGGTACAAANAGCAGATGCAGGATCATGCACAGAGGTAGGAGTACTAGTGGAAATGCACATAGAATCATGGGTGCCTGTGGGATGCAAGGGAACAGAGGTAGAGACAAGCTGGGCTGGAAAGGTTTGTGGGCGGAGAGCTCTGATCGCTAAACGCAACAGGATCGAGGACAACTAAGTCACTACAACAATAGGTCATGTGGTCAGTGGCACTAGAAACGATGATCCAGGTGCCACCAGGATCACGACCGGAAGACGTCGCTGTGCAATGGGCAATGTAACACTTGGCTTTAGACGAGAGCTGAGCAACAGGTAATGAGGAACAACAAAGGGTACAAAGGTAAGACTCATGAATCCAATAGGCACAGTCAGGCCCATCATTGTCACATGCTAGTTGTGCCCCCCCACACAAGTCATTATGAGCTACAAGAACAGACAAACAAATAGTCCTTGAACTGCCCGGATGTGAAAACACACTCGCACCTCCCTGAAAACAAAGTGCCAGAAGGTGACGAAGCTCAGCGATGGTGCGGTCATGTGGGTCCAGGTCGCCACTGCGTACCGGTGGGGAAGCGGGAACTGTTACGATTCTGGTCAAAAGCTATGTTATCTGATGCAGACCGCTGTGCGTGTACAGTCTAAAGACCGCGAGTGATGTGCACCTAGTCCAACGGCTACAAGGATTTGGTGTAGCCATGAGCGCCTCCAAAGTTGTAGCAGTGAACAGTACGTCCAGTGCTACCACCCGTTGACTCTTGCTGCTCCGACTGCTACTGGCCCAATCTGCGCCTCTTTTTCCCCTTCTTCCCCTTTGTCGCTGGTGCCACACCTTACGTCTGAGTTGGGGTAATTNACGAAGCTCAGCGATGGTGCGGTCATGTGGGTCCAGGTCGCCACTGCGTACCGGTGGGGAAGCGGGAACTGTTACGATTCTGGTCAAAAGCTATGTTATCTGATGCAGACCGCTGTGCGTGTACAGTCTAAAGACCGCGAGTGATGTGCACCTAGTCCAACGGCTACAAGGATTTGGTGTAGCCATGAGCGCCTCCAAAGTTGTAGCAGTGAACAGTCCAGTGCTACCACCCGTTGACTCCTGCTGCTCCGACTGCTGCTGGCCCAATCTGCGCCTCTTTTTCCCCTTCTTCCCCTTTGTCGCTGGTGCCACACCTTACGTCTGAGTTGGGGTAATTGGGATAGAGGGGGAAGAGGAGGATGTGCCATTGGATAGAGGAGCAGACTGCAAGAACGGCGTCGGTGGCGACGTGATGACCGTTGTAGCAAGGGGACTCTCCTGATGGACGACGGCTGCCTCACAGGCGGAGGAAAAGCTGATGCGCCCAAGGAAGAAGCTGAAAACATGTGGACAAGGGCTTGAGCGAAGCGTCGTTATATCCCAAAAAGTTATCTGTGTGGTCAAGACAAACTCCGAACATGAGCGTGCGGAGCGCCACAGCTGTGAACCTTGTAAGGTCCCAAGGCACGTGTAGATGCACATGGCCCGCCACCAGTAATCGATTGCGGGCTTGGCAGGTACCTGGCGAAGGGAGTGAAAGGCGCGAATGTGAGGCGCGCTGGTGGCGTGCGCCTCTACAACAAGCTAGAACAACGACAGGTCCCAACCCCGAAATGGATCTGCACTCGCTCTTGTACTGACATTTCCAAGGAATGGGCAAAAGTCCACGACGCTCTCGCATGGCATGGCGTAAAGGAGTCCGCGCATTACCCTGGCTGCTGTCAGTACTTGTGCACAATTTGTAACCTGGTGCGGACTGTGATAGTAGGGCCACACCCCCTCTGATGTGGCCTAGTCCTGGAAAAGAATCTCGCAGTAGTCAAAGCCATCCTCGCAGACATAGCATGGGGACGGTGTCTCGAAGTCCTTAGGTCGGCACTCCGTTGGGAGAGCAACCACAAGCAGAGAATGACGAGGGATGGGGAAGACATCGGGACAAGGAAAGTCGATGAAGTAGGGATCGGGCAAGGATCGGATTTGAGGGAAAAGGGAGCCAGATGTGTGTGGGGGCGGAGACCTTGTCTAAAGCTGACAGAGACGCTTTTGAAGCACGTGAATCTCGCTCTCGTGAGTGCCATCCTCCATAGCTAGCATGTCAGGGTCCTCATACCAAGGATTAAGAGGTAGCGGGTCGCGTCCTGCTCCTGTCATCGGTGCAAATGCTGAATACCGTACAGAGGGTATGGCACCGCGACTCCCTCGGAGGTTTGCCGTGGGGCCTTGGACTGACCATGAAGAAGCTCAGTGAGTGCACAGATGGCGTCCGTCTACTGCTGCTGCAGAAAATGCATCTCATTCTGCTGGCTCCAAAGGTCCTGAATAGCCTGTGAGCGTGGGCTCATGACCCCTGAAGAGGAGGAAGAGAGATCTAGTGGTCCTTTTCCCTTGTCACCGGCTGGAGCCATGTCAGCGCTCAGTATGGGACCAGATGTCAAACCGGTCGGATTGCAGAACTATCACAGTTTCTCAAGGTGATGAAAGGCTGGAAGTTTTTGACCTTCTAACCCAAAAAATTGACTAAGGCAAGTATGACATCAGTAGGGGTTTGCCTGATGTCAGCACGGACCTAATGATGTCAGCAAGGAAAACGTTGACGTCAGCCAAGTTTTTTCTTGACAACCCTTGTGGCTGTTGCCTCGCTACATAGGGGACAGCTCCTCCACGGCACCTGCGCGAAAGCTGTGCGGAAGCTTCGGAGCAACTTCCGCTCGGCTGCTGCTATTACTGCTGCACTAGCTCCCGTAGTAGCAGCCGTTTAGCTACTTGGACAGCTATGGAAATAGTTATGCACTGCTGTTATGCTACGGCGCTGCTACGCACTACTGCTGCTACGCACTTTTGCTGTGTTTTTGTTGCTACTATTGATGCTTGCTACTACTCTTGCTGCTGCTCAATGCTACTGCTGCACGCTGCTGCTTGCTGCTACTGCTGGCTTCTCGCTGCTCACCGCTCGTAGCTCGCTGTTTGCTGCTGTTGTTTTTACTGTTTGTTGTCACCTGCTACAGCTACCGCCTGGTGCTACTACCATTGCTAACGGGGTGCCAACAGCTACTGGCGGCTGCCACCTGCTATAGTTGCCGCATGCTGCTCCTGCTGCTGCTAGCTACTGTTGCTCCTGCAATCTCACGTGCTGAAGGTGGGTGACGTCGGCGGTAGCCGGGTGACGTCGACTGGTCCTAGTGAATCAGTGGAAGCGGTGACGCTCATTGTTCTTGCTCTGATTCGTCTCTGCTGCGCAGCTTGGTGAGGATTGTCTCGCCGCTCTGATTAAATGAGAAGATGCATGTAAGCTTCCTAGCAACACAGTCGCTGACAAGGCGTCTAGGCCTGGTGAAATTGTGACAACATTCACAAGTTGTACACACAATGGCAAGGGTCTGGCTAGGAGACACAAGTAAAAGTGTGAGAATGTTTCAATAGCATTTGCAAAAAGAGATAACAAAAGAAAGGTTTACTGCATATGTACTTGCCGATGTGCACGGCGGGTGTCGCACACAGCAATGCAAGGTCTCATAAAACCGGCCCAAAAACATTATTTTCGTTGTAACTGTGCGCAAACAAGTCAGAATGCTACGTCGTCTAAACCTACACGTGAAAGATCTCAAGCCGGATGCTATGACTGGTCACATGCATGCATCTGGCATCGAACTGTGGACACACAATGCAAAACATGCACATCGGGCCCACGGCCAATCTACCGATAAAGTCGTACAGGCTATAGAAAAACCGCAGAAGGTCCCAGATAACATCTAGGACTCTGGGGCAGTCATCAGTCAGCTCCTAGAGGTGATCCATCACCAGACAATGCACCGGCACCACCTGGGTCCGCATCAAGGATCTACACGGGCATGGACACGGCCGAGTGGTCACAGTAAACTGTACAGGTCGATAGGAACGTCACAAATTACAACATATGGCACAAGCGAGACATCTGTCGAATTCCCTCTCATGAAAAAACTTTGCACAAGTCTTCCATGCATCTTAGTTACTTATGAATTTGCACAGAATACGAAGATGAATGCGAAAGGAGTGACTGCAGCCAGCGACAAATGGCAGTTATCGGAGGCCACACAACAAATGGAGCGTGGCTATCAACTCCAACGGCCAATCATGTGACAAACCCATCAAGTTTTGCAAATCCCTCCCCCTCCCGCCCCCCTGATTTCCAGCATGTTGACAGTGGACACGGTAGGAGGAGGCACTGATGTAAAGGCACACATTGAATGAAAATTGCACAAGAATCTTTCCAAATTCGAAAGCCTCAACATCCATCTGTTCCAACAACTTACTGTGAAGATCGAGGAGCTACCATAAGTCCCCAAATCCGACCAGCACTCCCCTGAGGTGTTCATCTTGCAGATGCACGTGGACCAAAGATATAGACGTGGCTGAAAAGTTTGGAAGTGTAACTCATTGTTGCTAGATCAACAATGACATGAATTGATCTCATGGCCTCAAGTTTTCATGGCAAGGCATTAAGTTTCTTGTTTGATCTATGATACATCCTAGAGGAGCAGGTTCCCAAGAAAGCTATATTAATGGCTCATGCAGCTGCTCTCGCATCATTGACCACAGGTAATCTAACTCTAGAGTGAATCAATCTAACTTCACAAGATTTTTTCCCTCTTCCAAAGAACGACTACGTCCTTGCCATTCTTGCACATTTCAAAAGGTGAGACAAGAGTTTTGACGTACAGTGGAAGCTACAATGACAATGTCTTTAATGTAACATCCCCGAGTATACACGTCATTGCCTTAAAATTATAACTCACAAATGACATATTTCGAGATGAACTCTTTCCTCACAACGGCCACAATTGTGACATCCAACGACCAATTTTTGTATGTGACATTTGATATGGCCTTCAGCAAATGATCACAAGAGCTAATTGTATCGACGGAGGTGACTGCAACACTCGGATGCTGGAATCCAATACCTTGTAGCACCAAAGCCACCATTCTTCCCCTAGTGGAGGATACCCATTGTCAATAGTGGCCTTCACTTCTATGTAGATAAGTGGTCTCAATCAATACAAAAAAAAAAAAAGATTAAAGAAGATGGGTAATATCTCGCATGGATGTCGGAAATATTGAAAGCAAGCCAACAATAGGAGGAATTTGTAGAAAGACCTGAGGACTCGGGAAGCAATGGAGGACAGTAGTAGATGACGGAGCTCCTCTTCGGTCAAAGAAATCGACACAGACCAATCATCCACCTGAACGGCCTAGAGCACCATGGACGAGGAAATGCGAAATCAAAAAATTTGACGAGGGGTAAGAGTAGGACTAACCGGTGACAGTGCTATGGGTGCAACCGATCAGTGCAAGAGTTACAAGATGGTATTGGCACAACTGAAAGGGGGGACCTCTCCACTCTTCACCAGGAATAATATGGTTTGGCAGCCAGATTTTATGACCAAACCAGGGATTTTTTTAAGGAAAACCCGGCGATGTTTGAATTCAAAACCATCATATTCATAAACTGTTCAGATTGTAAAATGGAGAATTGCAGTACATAATGGTCTTCAAAACGTACCCGATGACTAACCAACAAATCATCAAAGATTTTTTAACCCAACATTATCTGCAAGTGCATTCCACCAGCAGCACATTTTCTGATAGCGTTGATGAAAAAAAAAATGCCATTGATTGAGTGACCCACAGCAGTCACGAAAAGTAGCAAAGGAGGAATTAGCAAAGGATTTTTTTTCGCAACCACAACAAGACGACGTACGACACCAATTCACTCAATGTGACCAAAATCTGCCTCCAACAAGGAGCTCAAACATGGTTATTCCATGTGGAACCTCACGAAGAGGGTTACGTCTTGGTACAGGATGCGTCGGAATTAGCGCCCTCGCTAATCTCCAAGCCAACATTTTCTTATGTATCAGAGGAGTTCATGCCATAGGTTTAGGAGTTAGACTCTTTTTTACCAACAAACCACTCTGAGAGTTTCCACCATGACGAAGTGTGAGCCACCAGATCAATCTGATGCCATGCATTAGACTAATGATTAAGAGGACCCATCAAATAAGCAACCGCAAGATGAATGAGGTGAAACATTGGCTGGATGAAATTTCTTGTAAAGAAGAATTTGGCTGTTTACGGATGTGCATGGACTACTGGTCATTGAACAAAGGTTACAAAGGTTACAAAGGTTCCAGTGGGTACATCACACCAAGTTTTGGTTGAGCACATCCTACTCGCAATGGTGACTTACTCGCCAAGTCATTGTGCCACTGAAGAAAACAGCCTTTAGAAATGCTATTGGAAGAGTGCCATGACACCGGTCCAATTCGACACTTTGGTGAGGATAAGACAAAAACAAAACTTGCAAGATTCTACTAGTGGGACAGGATGAAGACCGATGTTGTAAATTACTAAAGTCGTGTGACATCTGTCAACCACATAGCCGAGATGAATGGAATTCCCAGATTTGCTTCAACCTCTAAGAGTACCAAAATGTCTATAGCCAGACATCTCACGGTCTTCATGACAAGTTTTCTTGTCTCTTTGGAAGGGTTTGACACAACTCTCGTGGTGGTTCACTGGCGATGTCACACTTCATACAAACTATACAACAACGGTCACTGTTGATGGAAAAGCGTGGCTGTGACTGATCAATTCCATCCCACTACATGGTATCCCCTCCTCCATCACAAGAAATAGAGTTGGAAGGTTCACCAACAAATCTTGGCAGGAGCTGACGACTCACTACAGCAGTGGGATCCAGTTATTGATAGCCTACCATTCTCAGACTGAAGGACAGACCAAGCAAAACAATGAGACGCTCAAACAATCATTTGAAACTCTGAGTGAGCCACATGAAACTCACTAGATGGCTTAGCTACCGACCACCAAGTGCATATGGCTTGGAAACCTTCGTAGCAGCAGATGAAACAACTCTTGAGTTGGTTCATGGAAACTATGAGTATCTCCGATAGGTTTGCAGAGTTCGAGCAGCATACCAGGAGTTCCTGGAGTGAAACATGTCAGAAATTCACAGAATTGCAAGCAAAAATTAAGTAACTAGCAAACAAGAATCGGACAGACACCAAGTTCCATGTCAGTGCCCGTGTCCTACTCAGCTCCACAAATGTCAAACAAAGATTCTAGGAATACACAAATTTTAAACCCAAGTGGCTGGACCTGTTTGCCGTTGACGAGATGAAAACACATGTTGTTCTCAAACTTCACTTGCCTAAAATTGCTAACACCATCCGGTTTTCCACATTATTTGAACCATGGTTTATCGGGACCATAGTGAGCACCTCATCTGTAGAGATGTACCTCCACCACCACTTATGGCACCAGAGAAGTGTACAAAGTATGAATTCCAAGACATCCTTGGTCATGACGACGGGAGCTACGATGGATCACCTAACTTGGAGCCCTACAAAAGGCTATTGGATGTACTTCATTGGATTGATGGTTTTTTTTGCTGACCAGCCTATGTCTTGTAATATGGCGGGTCGGCGTCGCTAAATGGAGATGAAGTGCTATGCACGAGCCCCAAAAATCAATGAATGTGTACTTATTTCATTATATATGTGGGCAATCACTTGGCTGCTTCAGAAGTTTACACCGCTCTGTCGTGTGACTTCTGGCTGATTGACCCGATCTCTGGTGTTCCGTTCCAAAAGACACATGCAAATTCAATAACAGTCTAGAAGGTTCCAAAGAACTATCACGAGTTGCACTGATTTTTTTATGTTGTTCAGTGAAATTCTTGATGTCGCAGCGCTTTTGCAATGACCATCCTTGATATCTTTTAGCCCTCTCGACTTTTGATTGAGATTTCTTCAAGAAGCCACTCACAACGTATCATCATATGTGCTGCTTGTTTTGAACATCCAAGACCCCAAGTATGCATAATCATTGATCCTGCACTTAGATATGTGTGTTCAACATGCAACGGATTGGACATAATTCTTGGCTGACTAGGCCAAAACAGTGGTACTTGAAGGTCTTCAACCCTCAAACCATTCTGTCAAACCGCCCACATTCCAGGGACCCCCTTTGAGCCACGTGGCACTGACTGTGCGCGAGATAACACTTCATAAACTTTTCATTGAAGCACGTTTAGTAGTAATTATAGATTACTGAGGCGTCCCACGTCGTCCTAAATCGTTATCTACTGCACAAATTTTAACTGATCACCGTATATGATTTGCTTTGCGTAACAAAAGTTCCCTCTAAGTTAAGTTTTAATCCAGGTTTTATAAGCCTTATCTATCAAAATTGTAATGCAAGCCATGTTTTCACTGAAAGTTATGGGTCTCACTCATCGTTCTTTTTTTTCACACAACTTAGAAGATGAAGGCACAGAATCTGAACAAGAATTAAATCTTGACTCTTTCTTCAAGTGGGCGAAGTAAGGCTTATGGAACCCTAAAAAATGCATCACAAATGTATGCACAATTTCACCTCCTTCCATGATGACCACAAAGACACTTCATCCACTACAAAGAAATCTTGTATCACATGAGATTGGGGAAGATAGAAATGATGTTATTATTTGTCGCTCAGGATTTGAAGGGAAGATAAATTTATTCTTTAGAAAGAGAAAGCTAGCAAACACAACGGGGTGTGACCATACATCCACAGAATTCCCAATAGATCTGATGTATCCAGTAACCGCGCTTTAAAAACGCCATATACAGCACTTTTTCATTATAAGACTAAGATACCCACAGGTCAAAGAAAAGCAACGAGGTATCCAGAAAGGAAAAAAAGCGCGCAAATAGCATGTCGACTCTACATAAAATGTAGCATCGGAGTACTGACATCATTATTTCAGTTGAACAGTCACAAACCCCTTTCGAGGGGGTTGTGACTGTATCAAGGAGGGGTTCGCTTGGGGTTTGGGTGAGGGGTCTGAGACACTCCATGCGTTGACAGGGAACCTTCTAGGCCCCGCTACCGCGGGGCCCAGCAGGTGCCCGCGTTAAAAAAAAATAATAAATAAATGAATAAAAACAAATAAAAAAACAAAAACAAAAACAAACAAAAACCCTCAACCCCGAATGTAATTCGGGTAGGGTTTGAACCCAGTTTTCATAGTAAACCGGGGAGGGGGTGGGGGGGTGCGTGCGGAGACAAAATTCTGGACACAGGTGTTTTTGCACAGTCGCGATCAGTCTGGAGAAGAAAATGGGGGGGGGGGGGGGGGGGGGGGGGTTTCACCACTCGATTGCGATCTCGCGAGGGAGCAAGAGTGGCAATCGAGCGACGGTCTTATGGCCATCTTCACCATGCTTGATCAGCGACGCATGTTGTTGATAGAGCATGGCGAGCGAGCTGGATACCTTGTTCTTATATTTCAAAATGCTGGATATGGCAAACATAGAATTCCGCTCGTGGATATGGCAGGGTCAACCCTTCTGACGTGTGGATATCCTGGCTAATTTGCCCCAAATACAAGAACTAGAAATGTTTTTGGGCTTAGGACACCTAGAGCACCACATTTTGAGTTCCAAAGCTGTTGTTGCCCATTCCAAGGATTTGAACAAATAGAGCCCTATAGTTTCCCCTTTCTCCTGAAGTTTGATTTTTTTCTTGTAGAATATTCCTCTTCTTTTGTTGTTCCATTGTGATGGTCAAGATCACTATATGTCGCAGGCAAGGTGGAGGGAAGCAGGTGGAGAGTGAGTTGTGGGTGAGGGACCTGGAATGAAATCAAAAGAGATGTGTAAGGGAGAGAGCAAGGGAACTGGAGGGAGCAAGTTGTGCCATGGATCAAGCTCATGATTCACAATGAGAAGAATTGGCACAAGGGTGACATGGAGCAAGGAGGTGAGATGACATGCATGGAAAAGTGATGCCATAAATTCTCGTGAAATGCAAGTTGATTTACGTTGCCACTCCTGGGGTTGAGCTAAACCTCACGGAATAAACTGAGAGCCGCTTCTTCCAGAATGAACTGGCACCATGACCCTAACATGACCAGGAACTAGGAACGAGCAAGCCTTGCATCGCGTACATCTCTCGGCATGTGTATGAAAATAAACCTCCACATGCTTAAGTTTATATTAGCGTGCTTGTTATTCACAAAAATCAATAATACCGTGGGAGGAATCCTAAACTATGCTAGCAATGCCACCTGCTCATGCAAAATCTAGGTGATTTCAATGTATTGTGTCACCAACAAACCGGTTACAAATCTCTTCCAGCACGTGTTCGAGACTGTAGCCGAGCACCGCTTGTCATAGGTAACATCCATACATAGGAGGTGGAGACCATACACAGCTTCAGTTGGGCTCATGGTTGAAAATCCCTATTTGACACTCCTCCCCATACACTACCAAGAACCACCAGGAGGATATTTGAGATTCTTTTTTGTTGCGCCTGGTCGTTGTGAGCATACCCATTGACAATGAATGTGGGTTGTACATGATAGAATAGTCTGATGCATGCCATTGAAAGGGGATTACACGCTACATGAAGTGTGACCTCATTGTGTTGCTCACGAGGGCACTAGGAGAATTTTCCCATGTATTTTATGTTGTACACAATATCAGCACGGATCACTGTGGCCACGTATGTGAGCAAGTCTTTGAATCAACGGAAGTCAGTGGCATCATGTACATGGATTGATCATGACAGCCCATCCTGATTGAGCTCCATACTAAGGAGACCAAGAGCATGGTCGAGGTCCTTCATTTTTTGAGCAGGCTGTAGGAGAGCCTTCTCTGACTGGAGAGCATAGGTGTTGGGAGAGGCGTTGAGGAGATCATCAATGCAGACCAGGATGGAATAAAAAAGGGGGAGGATGGAGGACTAAGGAACAAGACAAGATACACTATGCTATGGCAACATCTCCCTCTCTCAAGATTGGTGGTTACCTCCATGTTACACTAACAAGAAGACTTATTCAATCTGCACAAGTCCTTGCAGAGCCACTAGACATTATTCATGTTACCTGCAAAGCTTGCGAATGACCATGTAAATCTCCTCATCCAACGTGCCATGTAGGGAGCTATTTCCCACATCCATGTACTCGAGCTACCATTCATGGTGGGAATCAGAATCACAAGAGCACGAGCAATGGAAAGGCGGAAAGGCAGTGTAAAATTCCATGAAAGGTATGTTAGAGAATCCCTCGATAGTTCACCGTTCTTTGTACCACTCGGCAGAGCCATCAGACCTCAGTTAATGCTTGTACACCCAAAGTGTAGAGACAGCTTCACGACCAGTAGGAAGTCCCATAAGTTCAAACACATCATGCTCAAAGCATGTGGTACACTCCTCCTTGATTGATATCTCCCAAATCGGGGTGTCATGCATCATAAGTCTTACAAACAGTGGTGGGCTCAAGCTTTAGGGAAGACAGGTCAGAAAATCAGACATGACATAACTCAAGATAGAGAATTCGATCACACCGTGGAGATCCTCAACAATGAGGAAGTGTCAAAGAGTAGTGCCACGATTAAGTATACTGATGCTCAGGCCATCATGCATCATGGAACTGAGACCGGGGCGCAAAGCCTGGGGTTACAAGATTGCATACCATTGTATGAAGATAAATCTTGGAGCCTCCCACCATGGGTGAAGGGCTTCATTTAGTACCAATCACCCCTAAATCATATACTCCTCTTGTAGTATAGACCATACAAAACCATACACAAGAGACTGCTAGGAAAATTCCTAACATGCTAATAGCCGAAAATGGAAGGTAATGAGAACCTTCTCAAACACCAAGAATCCAATACTTCCATACACATTTTTTTAAAAAGGCTTCTTACATGAATGATAATTTCTTGGAGGTTTCCTTATCTCTTAGTAGGATACAAAAGAAAAAAACAAAAACATTTTTTAGTCAAATTACAAAGGTTTCTAATGTTTATTATTTTTAGAATTTCTTTTTACCATAGAAAATGTGTTTTGTGGTTAGAACACTCACAATTGGAGTTCACAATTTTAGGAGAAATTCTTCCCAAAGCTTTAACGAGACCTCTTTCTGGATGTTAAGTGATAGTTTGGTCTCCTAATGACTTCTTCCAAAACGTTCGTGAGAGAGAAGGTGTAGAACTGGTTTCATGGTAGTGATCGAGATTTCTAGTTTCATCCAAATCCATTTTTTAGTTCGCGCAAACACTTCAACCTCCCCTCCACCCCGCTCCCAACCCCACCCCCCCTCCCCCCTCCCTGGTTGTAGAAAGTGCACGTGGTAAGTGTATTAGAAGGTGTACAACATGTAATGCGGTGACATGCTATAGCTGCAAACTAGTTTTATTGTGCCGCTGAACATTCAAAGAAATGTCGTATGCGCACTTCTGCATTAATCCGCCGTTAAAGTAGTGCGAGAGTTATGCACTTCCACATAAATTCCCCCCATGCACTTGAGTGGTGGCCGGGGAAGGGGGGGCGGGGGAGGGATCCTGTTTTGGGTTCCATATGCCCTTCCCCCATCCCCCTCAACCTGAGGTGTGTATGTTGCGAGTGAATGCAGAACTGCGCAAAAAACACCACGTGAGTGACCAGGTTGTATACATAAGTGAACAGGTTGGTTTATAAATTGAATTCCATCTATTCTGGATGGAGCAGACTTGACAGTTTTTGCCTGCCGATCGATGCGGACTCATACATTTAGAGTTCATTGATCGGCAGTCGATATTTGTTATTTGGAATTCAAATATGTTATACTTCACATTCTTACACATACTTACATATTGACCCTCATATTTCTGCTATATTGCGCTGATCAAACAGCCATGGGATGCGCAAAAAATTGAACATCAGAAAAAACTGGCATTGCGAGCATTTCCTTTTCCTTCGGATAGTTTGTCAGATGTACCTGTGCCAGATATTTTTCACTTTTCTTCTCTCAGATAAGTGGCCATCGTACCGTTCGTTAGGCACCACCATTGTTAAAACTATGATGGAACAGTCAAACGCATTTCCACTCATCTATGGCTATCGGGTGGCAGAAATCCTCTCCAATTGCAACCGGATACTGGCCGACCACCTCGAATGGAGGTGAGGTAGATGAGGGCGCATTTTGAGGAGGTGTGCAATGGTATCCATCATCCGCTGAGATACTGACCAATGAAGCACATCCGCTCAAAGTGTTTCAGGAGGCAAGTGTGCAGGCAGCTGATGAAATAGGTACCAAAAATGGATCCGGGGAGGCGATACCGCAAATCGATTTACCGACTGAACACAATGTGTACATAAATGGATCCATCCATTTACAATGATGCCGCTAAGATTGACGGCCGGTTACCAAAACCGACACGTCATAAACACGGCCTAACCTGCTGGTCGAGCGGCACTGCCGTTCGAGTGGCAGGTTGATTTCAAGACTGACTTAAGTGGCTATCAAGAAAAACGCTCATGATAGGTTCTGAAAGTTACCTCGGTTCCGGTCTGGCAGCAAGATTATTACCAGGAAAAGTATATGTTAGCAAAAAGAATACAAAGATGACCTATAATGTGAAATGGTGAATTATATGTCTTTCATGTTCTTATCAATGTTCTGTAAGTAGGACTTGAACAAGAAAAATTGAGGGTCCACTAGAGGTAAATTGTCCCAACATAACCCAAAAAAAATTGAGCTGATTTTACAATCATTCTTTCAAGTTTTGTGTGCTGGTTCCCATCTTCAATGACACCACACTTCTCTTGTACTCACCTCCACAATCACTCCTCACACGCAATATCACCTCACATTCCCCCACTCTTACCTACCTTGAGCCTCATACAAACAACATTGTACACTAGTGGTTTTTTTCATTCTCAGACGTATCACTCATTCCTACACCTCCTCATACACTCCCCACCAACACTTTCACCTCGCATCCATACTCCACAAACTCCACCCAACCACATCCAGTCCAATACAGGAAAAAATCCAGCAAATAGTGTACATTTTCACACAAAATACACTCATTCACTCATAAACCTTTACGACTTGTACACAATTACACAACCCTATTCACACAACACACACACTTTTCTCCACCTCCATGTTCACTCTACTCATACACTTTCACCTCACTGCCTCCATCCTACCTATCTGAAGTATTTCACACATGATGTTGTACACTAGTTTAAGTTCATACTCTAAATACAGTCAGCCAGTTTTAGACATCCTTATGCACTCTACACATACACATTTTGCATCTTTCTCTCCGTCCATCCAAATAACCTATTAACTTCCACACAAGAAAACAATAATGATGCAAAACCACAAATGCTTTTGAGACAAGAAAAAAAACCATGAGAGAATGTTTTTTACTCCATTTTACTTTTTTGATTAAAAAAATCCTTCTACATTTACCATTTATCCACGTATACACTAGTGTACACCTTCACCCACATGAAAGTCAATTTTTTCCACACCTCCTAATGCACTCCCCGCATAAACTTTCACCCTCGCCCATCTTTCTACCCTCCTCTCATTTGAACATTGGAACATTAGTCACTTGTATAGTATTTCACATGCAACCAGCACACTTAAGTGTACATCTCTATATTCACTTTCCACATACACTCCGCTCACCCCCAAGACCCCATCGCACCTCGCCATGGCCTTTCCAATACAACGTTGTACATTGGTATACGATTCCACCCACACCAAAGTCAAAGATTCATACACCTTTACACAATCCCCATATGCACTTTGACCTCATTACCCCATATCGCCTCCCATCCATGTCCAGATCAATCCACATAATCCACTACACAAATGTGTTTTTTTACTCATTGATTACTTTGTGATTCATACACCTCCTTATGCAGCCTCCACATACACTTTCATCCCACACTCCCCCTCCAACAGCCTACATACCCATATTATATCAGCCCATTTAACATTATAACCAAGTAGCTTCCTAGAACCTTTATGTTACGCCATATGCCTTCATACACACTTCTTGTAGTGCATAAATCGGCTCTGATTAACTCTACCTCTATGGCTTATGAGGTGGTAGCACAGAAACCTCTGGCTCTATGAATGGGTCCAGGACAAGACTGGGAGTGACGCAAGCAGGATAGAGAGCACAAATCCATTGTGGGAATGAAGGGCACAAAGCTGGCCTCCAAGAGTGTATTGCTCAGGGGCTGTCCAGTTGGAGTCAGCAGGTGCCAATGAATGGAAAGAAGCAATGGGAGACTGAACAACGGTTGGAACTATAGGGGAAGTGGCATCAACAAGAAAGACTGAAGAAGAACCAGGATACTGGCTGGTGGTCACAGAAACAGGAGGAGACAAGGATGAACCAGGAGACTGGGCCGCGGATGTAGAGGCAACATGAATGACGCATGGAGGAGACAAGGATGAACCAGGAGACTGGGCCGTGGATGAATAGACAGATGGGGAGAAAGGAACCAACCAGGAAAAGTTGGTAAATGGTATGGATGTGACACAGTGGGGACCCGGACACCAGCAGAAGAGGAGACACGGCTGCCTCGGTCCGAAGAGGCAACATGAATGACAAAGGGAGAGACACCCCTCCCTTGAAGCAAGATAGCAGGGAAAGGATGTCGAAAATGATTAGACGATCAATGTTACATCCAAAGAAATATTCAATAAAAGAGCATATCCTGGCTCAATGACATGACAACAAGAAGGATCCTAGAAGCGCTAGTCCTTGGATTGGGCCGACACGCCAAGTCGCCAACTCATACAATGTGACATCACGAGGGAGGGGACCATGAGGAACATGGTTCTACACCCAGGTTATGTAAGACATACCTCATACGCCAAGAGGGGGGAGATCTTGGACTCAGCAACGAGAGACTGGTCACTATTATGAATGTTACGGTTCCAACATTTTCCTGGGATGTGTATGGAGTGAGAAAATCCATACACACCCCACGAGAGTGAGAAAGCAACATGTGGGGAGAAAAAAATCACCACCACAGTCAGTGGAAAACACGTGAAGCTACCGTTAACAAGCAAGCTTAGCTTGAGGAAGCCACTCCTTAAGCACATCAGTCACATCGCTCTTTTTAGATTGGACAAAAATCCAACAAAAGTGATAAAATTCATTAGTAAGACTGAAAACATAGCAGCCGAAACCACCAAAAAAATCATGAGGAAGAGGATTGTCGACATGAGCGTCAGTGAGCTCAAGATGATGGGAGGTGACATGATCAGAGGCAGAAAACGGAGACCGATGCATTTTTCATTGAGCAGAGTCAAGACAATCCGACATGGAGAGAAGAGGAAAGGAGGCATGATCGAGACCGTAGATGACATAGAAAAAATGTTTCTCACATGACTTGGACAGTGCAACATGAACCATGACAGAGACAGCAGAAAAAAAGGGGAGAGATAGAAGAACATAGAAAAAAAAAAAAAACCATAACGAAGGTAATGAAACACAACATGATCAGATGACTACAAGAGGACCTTGCCAACATCACAACTGGACACCAGGTCCATGCCCTGGCCATTAAGGGTGTTAACAAAAAACAGACCGATCCCAAGATCAGGCATGTCCAACACGTCTGGAAAGATGAGAATCCTCTTAAGCTCAACAAAGTGCACAACACCAACACCCGGTGAAACAACGGGCTGGAGCCAGTGATAATAAAGCCAAGTGATCTAACAGGGCCAAGAGAGAGAGAGAAACAGAAAGTGATACAGTGTCTTGTGATGGGTGGTACCATAGTCAATGAGGCAGGAACTGGGGAGAGGAGCGTGTAGACAGAGGAACATGAGATACAACCACAATTCCAAAGACATGGGAAGGCGACTAACCAAATGTAGTAAGAAAGTGAGGTAACAAAATATACTGCAAGTGCTCAATCCACGAAACATTAACACGTAGCGGCCCAAGAAATAGTACCTTAAAGCTGCCAATCAGAAAGACATGCATGGAGAGAGGCGGCTCCCAGAACACTCTCACCTTCCTTACCACAGAGACACAGGAAGTCAATGAGGATTTTCTCCATGTTATTCTCAGTGGCACAACTCTCGTCAAGATGACCACTTTTGTAGTAATCATTGCAAGAGCGGTCACCATCGTGTAGCCAAGAGGAAGAGGCATAGTAACAAGGTGGAAGTGCACAGCACGAGGGTTGGCTTGCAGGAGGAGGCCAGCCAGGCCCAACAGGTCCAAAGGGTTGGGCTGCAGCATGGTGCAGTTGACCCGCACTGGCAGCACTGGACGAGTTGTCAGAAGAAGTGGTTGTGCTGGACAACCCGGTGGAGTACGTAGAAAAGGAGTTGGTTGACAGATCGGACACAGTGGTAGTCTGGGACCACCATGTGTGCATGATAGAAGCCAACCGAGCATCATCTGGTGGGTGTGGGCACTTGGATGCAGTGCGGCCAGATTGAACAGGTGGCGATAGGGGAGGGACGCCGGGTTACCATGATCCCTTCCGCCAAGGCCCCCACCGTTGCCTTTATCCCCAACCCGACTGCCACCATAAAACCCGCACCAAGTAGAGCATGAGTACCACCCACAGAGGAGGAGGTGGTCCTAGAGGAGGACAAGGAATACAACTGAGGGGAAGAGGACACAACATCAGTAAGTGTAGCAATAATGGAGTAATGCAAACACTTGTTGTGCAGGTTCTCCCACCAGTCAGTCATGTGAGCTTCAGTCAACTCATACAGGGCTTTAATATGAGGCGGTGCATAAATGGCAACGGGCTCAGAGGCAAGCTGCTGGAGTTCAGTGTGAAACATGTAGGAAGAGGTCACAATGTTTAGGAATCCGTCCATTGAAGATGCATAGGTATGCAGAGAGCTGTCCAGGTACGGCCTTACCAAGGTCACAAAGCAGCTTCAGGCTACAAATCCCAACACTCATCCACCGTCGCGTCTCCACACATGTGGAACCCATTGAAATGAACTATCAGTGCAATTTATATAGTATCCATGTGATAATGGCACGGCGACACTTGAGTGCATAAGTGGCAACAAGGTTCACAAAAGTGGCGCGTGGAGTGTGAGCATTGTGCTGACCAATCTCATCAGTGAGATTATGAAGGCCAGCATTGATGAGTGTGCAAAAATCATGGAAAGACTTAACAGGCAATGGGACAAAGGACAGTAGCAAGTGAAGGGTCAGGTTTGAAGTAGTACTGCCATAGCTGCTCCCCTTGCGTCTACGCACTACAGCGTACCTCTCAGGAAGAGAAGGTAAGCTTGAGCGTAAATGTTGTGGCATAGTCTCAAAGACACACTATCAAGGAAGCATTTATGGTCAATCACCCCAAAATTACACACTGATGAACTAGTGTACAAACTTCAAACATATGGGGAGGATGTTTCCTGCAATTGAGTTACCATGAACAGGAATGCTTCCTAGAAGTTACGTGTAAATCATATATACACAAATACTTCAATGTATACTACCCTGGAAGCTTCATTGAACTTCCTTTGACTTCTCATATTTTCCATTTTTTTTTCAAATACTAATAATTCTGATTCATCAGCAACACATAGGTGATAGACATACTCCTGTTGAATGTGTCCTATTTTGTGCAAATACACTATTTGTGTAATTTTTTTTTCATCTTACCGAACGTATCTCTGTCATCCTTTGTTGTAATGTACATTTATTGTCCTTCGATTCTGGTTGGCGAAGTATTCATGTTATGGGTATTCCGGTCCAAAACATACACTCGCCTCCAAGTGTACAGGGCGAAAATTCCCGCAAGGAAATAGCGAGGCAACTTTGCACTCGGAGTCGAACCTCGCCGACTTCAATGGCAACGTCGCTTGCTTTTAACATCAGTGTTTTCCATGTCAAAAGCAAAAATGACGTGAACAGTCGTTATCGTCGTCGACAGTTCTTGCCATTAAACCAGAAGCAAACCCCTTTGTTACGTTGGGGGCTTGGGATTTTATTTTTTCCTTGTGCCGACACCTGCAAGGCCCCATGTAGCGGGGCCTTGCAAGTTCCCTTCCTCTTACCATTGAACCCGCCTGAACTCGACGGTTCAACCAGTCAGACGACACAGTTTGAAAGTTTGTGATTATAAACTTGCAAACCCATTCTCAAGAACCTCCCCAAACTTCAAGCAAACCCCCTACTTGCACTGCGGGGGTGGGGTTTGAAACATTAGAATACATAAGTTCCAACACTTCGCATTTCCAAGATACACCCCCAGATACACTCCCCAGATACACTCAGGTACTTTGGGGGGGGGGGGGTTCCATGACTCGGTGTCGAAGTCTTGTTATGGAACGAATATCGACAGTGGTTATCGAGAATATACAAGTTGTATTTTTTAGTGTCTATCCACGACACTCCACTACACCATCCCAATACACTCTCGATATGGAGGGGGGGTATTGATAGCCCTCTCCCTCCCACCCCCCTCCCCCCCAACGCCAAGTCAAAAGTGTATTGGGGTGGTGTATTGGAGTGTGTTTCTGAGGTGAATCAAATCCATGAATTTGTGTATCAAGAGAGAATAGCATAGAAGTATACACAAATCTAGTATCGACAGACATTTCCGATACACTCCACTCTACACTCGCCTCATACACTCGACGTGTTTCGGGGGGGGGAAGGGGGGGGGAGGGGCGAGAACATTGGAGTACACAAGTTCCAACACTATGCATTTCCAAGATACACCCCCAGATACACTCCCCAGATACACTCGAGGTACTTTGGGGGGGAGGGGGTGCGCGACTGGGTGTCGGGGTCGTGTTATGGAACAAGTATGGACGGTGGTTATCGAGAATACGCAAGTTATCTTTCTGAGTGTCTATCAGCGACACTCTCCGCTACACCACCCCAATACACTCTCGATATGGAGGGGGGGTTATGGATAGCCCTCTCCCCCCCTCCCTCCTCGCCAAGTGGAAAGTGTACTTGGGCGGTGTATCGGAGTGTGTATCTGAGGTGTATCGATTCCATAAACTTGTGTATCAAGAGAGAGTATCATAGAAATGTACACATATCTCGGATCGATAGACATTTCCAATACACTCCATTCTACACTCGCCTCATACGCTCGCCTTGTTTCGGGAGGGAGGGGGGGAGGGACGAGGTGGAACATTGGAGTACACAAGTTCCAACACTTCGCGTTTCCACGATACACCCCCAGATACACTCCCTAGATACACTCGATGCATTCCNGGGGGGGGGGGGCACCACGGTCTTTGTCAGGGTTGAGAAAATGACGTGAGCGGCCCCTTCCAAACTTTGAGCATAGCCCCAACTAAGGTGTTTCGAGTCAAGAAGTACCTCACGGTGTTACAATAAGTTTGCGACAAATATGGAAAACAACTAATGTACCCACCACATCTTTCATAGACCACTCTACGTTACATAACATATCTAAAGAAATGAAATTCAAGAAATGTTAAGTGTATAAGAAACCCCGGGAAACCACAAGTGTTTCATTAGCTTAATAGTGTGTTCACTATTTGAATGGTGTACTACGTAGTGTCTACACACTTGTGTACTTCTAGGAACCTACCATATTGCATCTATCATATACATACATTACACTGTGTATTGAAATAGGACGATTAACCATAACTCCAAGGAAGGGGCAAGAGGGCATGCACCAAGACAGCTGCAACTCCAGTGGGATTGGTATTAGTACTAGAGGCACTAGCATCAGGAGACAAGTAGCCAATAGTTCAGCTTGTGCCGGTGATGAAACTAATACGAACAGTGCTGGCGGCAGCAACATCATTAGCAGGGGAGTCGCAAGGACCAAGTAGGCATAGTATCACAAGGCTGGCAACTTCTTCTACCAAGTCAGCCTTGGAGATGTTAGCATCCTATAGACAAATTTTGGCACATTCCAGTGCTAGACTAGTCTGGCAAAGTTGCTCCTAGAGCTTTCGGATGGTTGCCTCTATTGGAACTGGAGGAGAGAGAGGTAACCTTAGAGCAGCGAGCGTGTGGGACTCAAAAGACATTAGTTGTGCTGAAGAATGTCTGTTGAATCACCAAAAATGATGGAGTACATATAGAGCTACTGCTTAGGCAAGTCAGCCCTCTCACAAGCCACACCACTTACCCATGGAGGCTAAGGCTCACACACTAGAGTCCATAATCTTGCACAAGGGAGGAAATCAGCTTAGCAGTGAGGCTTGCCAATCACGACCAAGCGAGCTTGGAAATACTCTCATGGCACACTCGTAGTGGTCACATAACCCACAACCCCATAGAGAATCGCCATGTGTCCATGGCTATCACACAAGGATCTCACCTCACCTAAAAGGTAAGGAGAGGTACCCTTTTTCCTAGTCAGCACACTTTGACAAGGCAATCTTAAGATCAAGGACCTTTTTGGATATTTCTCCCATCACGTCTTGACCCTGGATCTTTTTTGCCTTTTTCTTTTCTTAGGCTAACGCATGGAGCTGTCACCCATGGTCACTCAGACACTGGCGGTCAATGACCCTGGAAACTTAGAAAATTCTGATCTTCCAACCCAAGCATTGGATCAGCCTGAAACTTGGATTGTAGACATTTTCCCACTTGATCTTTTCAATGGTGATGTGGGATTAACCATCGGAGCAGGAATCTGGTATTCTCCTGGAACTTGCTCCTGTGGACTTGAAACTGAGCCGGATGGCCCTTTTCCCAACAGCCTTGTGCTATGGCATGATGATTGTACATGCAAGTGAGTGTAGGATGCGTAGAGGAATTTCTTGGTAGAGTTTTCTTTGCCCCAATTGGCGTAGGAATTTGAAAGAGTGGGTGTAGGAGAAGTCAAAATTTGTTGGGGAACACGTGAAGAGGGCACAACACTTTGCAAAGTCCACCTAAGAGACCAGAATGCATCGAGGAAGTTTTCTTATCTTGTGGAGAACATGGCAGTAGTAGGAAGAGCGGCAGAAGCAGAGCAAATGTGACAACAATGCACAAGTAGCCGGACATGATAGTTGTCATGATTGCTCCTGCTACTGCACATGCAGAAATGAGGTTGTAGATGCAAGCTGTGGTATGAGAGGTAAACGCTACGTTGAAGACGACCGAGGAGAGGATGGTCGTTTTCATGGACTAGACAGTATATGAAGCCAATGGAGTTGTGGCAGCCAAAACGGCCACTGTGCTCGCTGCGGCTGAAACCTGACTTGCAACATTCACGACTGCAACAGCGAGTGGGCCGAAAGCGGAGGCAGCCTGGGTGAACTCTTCCTCTGCACACCCACCAGCGGTGGCTACGGGCACCTGCGAGACTCTAGCATTGGGTGAAAATGTGGCAGCAACGGCTGCTGTCGCGTCAACAACAACACAAGAGAGTCTGACAGCCTTAGGAGCCGCCACACCCTCGCACATGAAAGGGTTGGAAAGGACCTTACCTGCTGAGAATGCAAGTGTTGGCCACGGCTGCTGTTCTGCTGGCTGATGAGGTTGTGGATATGGGTATTACGGCTGAGGAGGAGGCTGCGACTGATGAGGCTATAATTGCTGATGTGGTTGCAAGCCGCCTACAGAGGGAGCAAGAGGGATGTAAGGGGCGCTTCTAAACGGTCCACACATAGGGTTGGTCGACGGAATGTTGTGGAAGCCGACGGCTAGGATGGCAAAAGCTGTGTGGACTAGGCAGTCGATCAGGTCTTGTTCACACTCGTGTTTTGGGACTGCCTCATCGGAGTCATACTCACCAGACACTTGTATATGATACAGTTGTTGGTACTTGCAAATGTTTTCACATTGTTGCTCTTCTTCGTAGCGTGTCGCGTAGGCCTTGTAAATGGCTGCCTCCTCTTCATCTGACAGGGAGAAGATGGGAGGCGATTCAGGTGGCGATGCCAGGATGGTGATGGTGGTGTTGGCAATGTTGCTAGTATGAGGCAGCCATGCCCGCAGTAACTGTGTCGGCTTAGTGTCAGCTGTTTCTGTTGCTGCGGATGCAAGTGTTGTTGTTATGTGACTATGCAGATCCCATAGATGATGGTACAACCGTGGCTGCAGCAGCTACGGCGGCAAGTGATGATACAGCTGAAGATGATGTTGTCGTCAAAATCAGTGCCAAGGTGAACGGACAACACGGTGCGCGAACGTACGGCGGTTGTGGCTGCAGCTATGGCTGCGGCTGCAGTTGCGGCCTCGGCTGGTGCTCTGTCTATGGTTGTGGTTGATGATTGTGACGTGGTGGTCGAAGTCTGTGCATGAAGATTAAGGACAACACAACTGTGAAGTAGGCAATGAACATCCGACCCTGCGTAATAGTAGCTGCACCCGCCTTGGCTATAGTAGATGTTGCTGCGGTTGCTGCTCTAGATTGTACATCCAAAGAGTAAGTGGACGCAGAATGCGGGTAGCAGAAGACTGTCACAAATGTCTGGCCAAGGGATGAGCAGAAATTTGCTCGTCCGACGTGAGAAATGGAGTGGAGGTTTGCAAGTGGGCAAAGAGTGCCCGGTGAACACGCGGAAAAGATGTGTGGCAAGGGGGTGCGCCGATCGTCCCTTCGCCCTGCTTCCTGCAACCATGGGCTTCGTGGCGATGGTAAGCACAGCGGATGGGGCAAGGATGTCCCACGCAAAAAAATTGTTTTTGAAGAGTGTTGCCCTGGAGATAGGCGCATACATCACAGGCGGCAGTTAGGGAGTGTGCACGCCATTGCACATCTGCAGCCAAGAATGGTGACAGAATGGGTCTCAAGACTCAATGATCCACAGCAAGAGAGGGCACTGGGGCAGAGCAACGAGCTCCTCTCTCACTACTCTGATACGAGTAGGTAGTGGAAACATGTGTGGGAGAGAGAACAAGGGAGCAAGGGTGTGTGGGACGCCATGGATGTCGCAATCACTCTCATTTAGAAACTTGCGAGAGCAACAAGTGCGTAAGAGTTGGGTGGAGCGAGGAGTTAGGTTGTTTGGTGAAGCGGGTTCCTCCTCGCGCATCACGCACGAGTTGTGACCACCCCCACCTCTCAGGTCGAACCAGCCCTCACAGAATGATCTGCATGTGGCTGCTGGTGGGATCTGGTACTATGACCACAGCACGATCAGAACCGACAACTAACCAAAGCATACAACAACCAACCAGCATGTAAAATCCACGTCATCTACAGTGTATGTGGACATACCACCATATTGAGCTTTCTGCAACTGTATTTTGGATTAGAGATCTCGAAGAACTGTTGATTGGCCCATCGGCACATTGCCGTCCAATCGGCATTGACAATATTCATGGAGCATGCGAGGCCCCAACAAGACTTGTCCATGAGTTTGCCTTGTATCTCCACTTGGTTCGCATGTTTGCCACTATGATTGCGTCCCCTAGATGGATGCACGTGTGTGGGGGCCTGTGGACAGCGACCAAAGCATTCGTTAGTCAGCACATTAACACGAATACCGACACCATTGCTAGGAGGTGAACAGTTTCAGTACATTGCTGACAGCAATTGTGCACAAACCAAGCACTGATTGCACGAGCCCAAGTCCAGGGCACAATAGTCGATTCCATGTCGCAACTGAATGCACTACTCACTCAGACATGTTCTTTCCTCATCTCAACCAGTAACTACTTTTACATGCACAAATTAGGTGTGGCGCCCACATACATGGCTTGTGCTTCATATTTTGCTTTCATCCCATCTCTCATACTCGCTCCCAAAGGTTACAGTTGCACACATGGGCCATTCCTTACTTAGAGATTCCGACCAAGCACAGAGCCCTGCAGCACCAGTTAGGTGTTTCCACCAATGGTCAGGAATACAATAGGAAATGTCTTTGTCATGAACTAACCATTTCCTTTGCCTAGTAGCTCATGAACAGTGACAGAGCATCTTCGAATTCGCTGCTCACCCTCTTGACCCTTGATCACCGCTTGCGCCATCAGAGAGCCACACATGCACACACCTTCATGTTGCAGGCCAAGCAGTGAAGAAGATAATGATATGCATCCCCCTCATGCTCTGTTCCACACACTAGCACCTCACACAGTCACTCCACAACGCACGGCACTGACGTGCACAAGCCAGACTGCTCAGTCAGCACATCGTTCAACTGTGGGGTGTCAAATACGGCACTACCACAACACACGCACTCAAACATTGTGATCCAGACAAATGCATACGCTGACTGCAACTCCATTCATTTCTCTTCCTCCAACAAGACCTTCGGGCCTCAAGGACTGGCTTGTTGGCCCCTCCAGCCTGCTTTGCATCGCAACGGCGCCAAAACTGAGGCTGTTGCTGCTGTTGCTTCCGCTCGTACTTCTGCTGCTGCTGCTGCTGGTGCTGCTGCTGCAGCAGCAGCAGCAGCTGATGATGATGATGATGATGATGATGATGATGATGATGATGATGATGGTGGTGGTGGTGGTGGTGATGATGATGATGATGATGATGATGATGATGATGATGATGATGATGATGATGACGACGACGATGACGACGACGACGACGACGACGACAACGACGACGACGACGACGACGACGACGACGACGACGACGACGACAACGACGACGACGATGATGATGATGATGATGATGATGATTATGATGACGACGACGATGACGACGACGACGACGATGATGCTGTTGCTACTGCTGTTGCTGCTGCTGCTGCTGCTGCTGCTGCTACTTCTGTTGCTGCTGCTGCTGCTGCTGCTGCTGTTGCTGCTGCTGCTGGAGGGCAGTCGTAACAGGAGGAGGACAGCTGACTGTGGCAGTAGACGCTGCTCCTGCTGCAGCAGCCACAGCAGCAGCAGTTTGGGTTTGATAGGCAGCCATGGCAGCCGACATGACGTCTCCCGTGGGAAGAGAATACTGCTGCTGCTGGTGTGGCTGATGACCCGGGAACTGCTGTTGCTGCTGCTGTTGTAGCATCTGCTGGTGTTCCTGTTGCTGTTGCTGTTGTTGCTGCTGCTGCAGTAGCAGGTGCAACGCTGTGGCAGCCTGCTGCAGCTGTTTGGAGGCAGCACATCAAAAAGAGGGTGCAAACACCATTACGATCATCATCAATGACGACAATGACGCCGCCGACAACGACGACAACGGCGGCAACGACGAGAATGGCGGTGACGGTCACATGGACGACAATGCCGACAACGCCGCCGCTGCCGCTGACGACGACCAAGATGACAGCAATGATGATGAACCTGGCTACAATGACAAGCGACGAGGTGATGGAAACATAACTATGGCAACAAAGATGATGATGACAACGACGACGATGACGACGACGACAACGACGACGATTACGACGACTACGCCAGCGCCAACGGCGAGGACGCCGCCAATGACGACGACGACGACGACGACGACAACGATGGCAACGACGGCTACGGCAGCGGCAGCGGCCACGCGACAATGACAACAACAGAGGCAATAATGACGATGACAGGCAGCAACAACGACGAACTACGACGAACACGACAACGATGATGAGGACAACGACAACGAAGGCCATTGTGGCAGTGGCGGCAGCGGCTGTGATGACAAGGAGGAAGAAAACCTTGCATGGGACAAAGGAAAGAACCCTTCATTCCAATGGAGGGTAGAGAAGCTCAGAGGCATCAGGTGCTAGGATAAAGAGGCAGTCAATGAGGAATCCAAACTTCGTGCAGGCTTTCACCTGAAACTCCTTCGTGCCTCAGATTTCACTGCGCAGGATGATATAGCTCTCAGGGTTGAGATCCAACTCTGCTTGTGGATGGAGGTTGCAGAAAGGTTCAAGCTGATATTGCTAAGGGGACACAAGTCCAAGCTTCAGGCTTCGAATAGCCTTCATGTTTGTGGCCGAGAAAACGAGGGGTAAATGATGCGTTTTCTTGGCCATGAGTCTGGTCCAAGGCGTCATGCGTGTGTGGTGGTACTCTCATGGCCATGCATCTCATGCAGCGTGGGTGACACACTGACCTTTGTTCGACGTGCAACGGTGATGCTGACAACTCCACGGCAGTGCTAACGACGCTGACACTGCCAAGCCCATTCTCCTAGCTGGCGAGGTAATGAGGTGCCTTGCAGTGTAGCAACGTCAACGTCAACGTCAACGTCAACGTCAACGTCAACGTCAACGTCAACGTCAACGTCAACGTCAACGGCAACGTCAACATTTGATGGAAAGCCAAGATTAAGGTGGACAACGATCTGGTTAAGGTAGGGGAGGGTACAGAGGAGGAAGGATGGGGAGACCTCAAGGGAGGAGGGGGTGGGGGGGGCTTTCTTTTAGGTAGAAAAGATACTGACCTGCTGGTGTTGCTGCTGCTGTTGCTGGAGCATCTGCGTGTTAGCTGCTGTGGCTGTTTGCTGCTGCTGCACAAGCTCCTGTTGCTGCAGCTGTGGTGCAAACAAGCCTTGCATTGCCTGCTGCATTTCAACAGCCTGCTGCTGCTGCTGCTGCTGCTGCTGCTG
>SZWC01018706.1:18332-34202 GCA_023375785.1 Penium margaritaceum | reverse complement strand
CCCCCCTCCCGCCCCCTTTAACTCACTGATGCCTGTCCACATTCATCCGTAGCAAGAATCTACAGCCTCCAAGCTTGCCCGCTATCTGAATTCTGGATCTGATTGACTTCCATTCCCCCTCCTAGTAAATCAGACATGAAATAGTTTCATTCTAGCGTTCAAGTTGTCTCATTGGACATTCATCCAAGTTACGGTGTCCTATCTTGTATGGTTCATTGTCTGTGATGCAGGTCAAGGGCATTTCCAAGATCCTGAGTGCAGCAAAGGGTCCATTTGCTATCAACATCTACCCTTTCCTCACTCTGTTTCAGCAGCCACAGAGTGATCCGCTACCATTGTCCATTGTGCTTGTTGATATGCCTTCAACGCTCGCAAATAGCTCCCAACTCTGCCCTGGGAGCTTCGTGGACCCAGAGACAAAGCTGACGTACACAAACATCTTTGATAGTGCCTACGATGCAGTTCTCACCATGCTTTCCAACATCGGGTATCCTGACGTGAGTTCCCTAAACCTGCCTGGTGGCATGCATGTTCTCAAAATCCAGTTGACAACATACAACTTAATCTTTGTGGTGAAATCGCATCGGGTTCATGTCAGGGTTTTTCTGGCCAAAACAAAAAATCAGATTTGATTTTTCATTTCATCTTATGATGAGACTTTGCACCAATTTGATGTGTGTTGTGGGTTTCTATGCGACCTTTTGCAGCTTGAGGTGCAGATTGGTGAGATAGGGTGGCCCTCTGATGGACAGAACGACACCCGCGGCTACGCCACACCGCAACTTGCACAACTCTTTACAAATCAAATCATACACCATATGTCTAGAGGGGTCGGCACGCCCCTCCGCCCGGGCAAGGAAATCCCTGGCTACCTCTTCGGCCTGACAGATGAAGACCGCAAGAATACCGGGGCCGGTACTTTCGAGCGCCACTGGGGAATCTTTCGGTCTGACGGCACACCGAAGTACATGCTTGACCTCACTGGACAAGGGCGGCCCTCTGCCACTCTTGCCTCTGCCCGTGATCTCTCGCTCCTTCCTGCACAGTGGTGCATTGCCAAACCTGATGCAAACGACGACCGCCTTTCACGAGCCGTCGCATACGCTTGCGGGGACAAGCAGGTCAACGACTGCACTGCAGCACTTGTGGGTGGCAGCTGCTACTTCAATGGGAACCTGAGAAACATTTCTTCTTACGTCTTCAACCAGTTCTATCAGCTCAGCAACCAGTCTTCAATGGCATGCGACTTCGGGGGAGTGGCCCAGGTAGTCACAACCAACCCTTCCGCTGGAAAATGCACCTTCTTGCGCGGCAATGACATGGGACAGGCCAATCTTGCATCTGCAGTTCTGAAACCAAAACAATGGTTTGTGTCCCTGGTGATGGTGCTGGTGCTTCTGGTACTCACGCTGTGTTGAGGAATATCACAGTTACTTGGACATTTAACGTGGCTTCAAAATGCAAGATGGAAAAAGATAATCCACCTGATGAGATAGGAAAGCCTTTGCTGTGTTCAGGAATTTGCTGTGTTAGAGGGATTACGAGTGAGGTATCACTCGTAATCCCTCTAACCTCGTGAATTTTGTACGAACAAGTCATAGACAAACAATGACTTATGCAGTTCCACAAGTATCAATGCTTCAACACATACCACCAATGTCCCGGTGGAAGCCACATTGAAGCATGAGGCATTTGATTATTGTTGAGCAGAACCTTTATCCACAAGGTGCCAGAGGAAAATGGCACGGAGAGTCAACTCAACCATGGCCAAAATAGAGGTAATCTTCACTGCCATGAAAACCCAGATTTTAGTGTTGTTTTCTTTTTTCATCTGTCATGGACACAACAAACAACCAAAAGCAAAAATCAGCAACTCATCTCCACGATGGATTTGGAAGCATAACTAAGAGGAATATCTTATGGAAACAGGAGTGCGTTCCACCTGCGCTTGAACTTGGATGCTACATCCACTAGTCTTGCCACAACCCAGCTGCAGAATTTTGGTTACGTGGGAACCACTCAGCCGAGTCCCAGGCCCCAGCCTTCCATGCATGAACACACACCAACAAGGGGACATACTTCTGTGAATCTTACAGTAGGTTGTAAGGGTGCTAGAAAAAAAAAAATCGTGCCACCCGCGTTTCAACTTTAGAAGGTTCTGGACAACGACTTGGTCAACAAATTGGCCAACTGCTTCTGTGTGCACACATCCACCATACTGACGAGGCCATGAGTAAGAAACTGACACACAAACCGATGTTTTTTATTGATGTGCTTTGTATAGCTGTCGAGTGCACCATAATTATTTGTGATGGAATGCGGGCAAGTGGCATAAAAATGTGACAGCAGATGTCACATTTTCATGAGGATGTGGGTGAGGGGCACAGGTTCCTCACTCAGCAAGGAATGCATCCATGTAGCCTCAGATGAGGCAGAGCCAAATCCTATGTACTTGGCCTATTCTTTTCTGCATTCTACGCACCCTCTCCTTCCACTGTGCCATGTCACAGCTGTGATGCCCAGGAGAGGCATATAGCTCAACCCCCGCCCCCCTCACCCCACTCCGAGCATCTGTGTAGCTTTCATGATTTCAGTCACTCTACCATTCAAAGATCCGGCCTGTCAGTCAGGCACCATCAATACCCTCAATGAGAATTGGACCAGGTCGGGTCTGGATCTCCAGACTGAAGTGATGGGTGTTCACCAAAATCCACATGACACTTGGGCGTGGCATCATGATGACCAGACCTGGATGACTGTGGCAGAGATGGCAGTTCAGCAGCTCAGAATGCATGGGCAGTGACAGGATATTTGATGAAAATATTGGGCACATCACACGATGCATGCCTAGCAACGGGTTGAAGTCAGAAAAAACCACCTGTTCAAGTGTTAGTTTAATGTGGCAAGTCAGCCTGTGATGTTGACCGCTCATTTGTGCAAGCACCTGAGGCAAATAGTGCACTTTCTAGTCGGCGCAGGTTCAGCAGTATATCAAAGATACCTTGCATACAGAGAGCTGGGGATGAGTTTTGGTTGAAATTTTGGACATAGAAAAAATCATAAAATCTTTCAGGCTATTAGAGAGCTTTCCAACTCACCAAACTGTGCAGAAATCATTTTTTTAGTGCCCCCTATGCAAAGTGATTTGCATCACACGTGCTTGCACTCAGCATCATGCTAGTGTAAAGGCCACTCAACAGAGCACCTACAAGTGCCAATTTTTCCACCATGCCTCCTTCCACAAGGCATAGGAGATCATGTGAACCTTATCAGCACTTTCGGAGCCCTTTGGAGGCTTCCCAGTTTAATCTTTAGTGAACATGGTTCTTGGATGATGCGGTTTGAACTATTTCCGGGTAGCTCCAATCATATTACTGACTGAAATCCTGAAAAAAATGATGTACTGCTGAGCCGCACACCCTGAGTCCGGATTTTGGCCATGGCAGCTTGTTCTTCTGTGGGGAAACATGGTGCGGGATTATTGCAGTGTAATCCTTTGCCGCAATCTGGACCAGTCTCCGAGAAACAATATGTCCTCCTGAAAAATTGCACAAATCCCCGCCCAACTTCAAAGCCCCAAAAACTCCTGAATTTCTACCAAATTTCTATGGTTTCAGCTTGATTTGTAGCTCCATAAGAAATGAACAGTAAATTACTCCAGAGACATTGACAATTCAGCCTTAAAAAGGGCATACAGAGGGGAAATTCTCAAATTCTTTAGATGATATCCTCATCAACAGGTTCAAAGCGAAGTGCTCAGGGAGGCAGTGCTGATTCGGTGGTGCACCATCTGGGAATGTGCCAGCAACAGCATGAAGGAGGACAAGCATGCCCAAATCAGATGATGTGCTGTTGATAATGGGTCGGTTTGCCACAAACCATGAACATCTTTCTAGAGATGATGACGTGCTTTTGAGTAAGCAAAGCGATGGTGCATATGCCAATTCTGTGTGCAGTGTTTAAGCTAGAGAGGTGAAGTGAGGAGTTGGAAAAAAACAAATTAAGTGCAGGTTAGGCATGTAAAAACGTTTCTGTCAACAGTAACTCTCCCACAGGTTGTTTCAGTCCTGTTTTTCACCCCCTAAAATCATAGAGACTCTCTGGACACTGCTAGGACTGCGTGAATGGTCCCAACAGGGTCCAAGTGAAACATGTCATGTACTATGTTGCTTCAAATTCTACCAAGCCATCTGTTTCTCTACCTGTGGAAGTGACCAGAAAATGGGCAGCAACAGTCTCATATGGCATTGGCATCCTAGCTCCCTACTCTTCCTGCATTCACTGCATCCCATCCCAATTCCAGTCCTCATATTTCTGCACCTTCACAAATGCACATGGAACACATCCCTTTCCTGTTGCTTTCTTGCATATCACTCCTGCCCCCCTGGTTGGTAACATGTGTATGGAGGTTGGCCATCTCAAGGAGCAGGCATTCAAGGAAGCAAATGCATCCCGGATCTGGTCCAATGGTGGCAGAAGCACAAGGTGGTATCAGTTTTCCAAGTGCATTATTGAGCGGTGCCCACAGTTGCTGGTGCTGCCCTTAACAACTACCGCACCTATGGCGCAGCTGGTGGAGAAAGGTCTACACCCTTTCTCCATGAGATCACCCTGGTGGGACAGGAGGGGCATGATGAGTCAGATCTTCTTTTGGGGGCTGTTGCATCTGCAGCCCCTTCCTCCTCTCCCAGTATTCCTGCACAACAGAAATCCGCTCTTGGATTCCATGCTGTAGTGGAAGAAGGCAGTTTTGGCAAAGATTCCTGGGATGCTGGAGATTGTAGCACGTGGCCCGTCTGCCATTCTGGTTACCACCCCCCTGTCCACCACCACCCCTGCCTACTTATGCTGTTGGCTGTGGAGGGGGTAGCCACTGTTATGACTGCTGTCTATGTATCCTGCTTCTGGATGTAGAAACAGAGGTCACACTCTTTTTCCAGCAGCTATATGTAATTCCATTTCATGACTTAGTGAGACATGCAAAGCCTACATCTGCATCTAGCTGAGAATTTTCTCAAGCTGTGAGCTCAGTGTGAAATTCAGGTGAATGTCGAGGGCTCATTTGTGCCATTTGAGGTGGCATGCCAGGTTTTTTTTTTAGTTGCCATTTGGTGGTTCTAGCATCGCTCCATGGTCTCTCCGCGGTGCATGAGAATTTCGAGAAGCTCCCGATGCTTGTGCCTTTCTTCAGCCTTTCATTTCACCACGGAGTTGTTTCAAGGTACAAGCATGCCTCAAGTGGTGCAGCTTTCAGTGGTGCTGCTGAAATTTTCTCCTTATCATTGCTTTGATTATTTCTTCCCCCTCTTCCTCCTCTTCCTCAGGGCCGTGGAACCTCTACAGAAGGCAGTGGGCAGAGTGATTTTCTGCCATTGCGTTTATCAGGAGGTGGACAACGTGCATCCCATCTGCTGGATCAGGATTTTCTGAATTGGGGTTGTTCAAAGTCCCACACATGCTGATGTTTGTCCAATGTGACCCAAGACTTGTATAGGATTCCTCACACAAAAGAAGAGGCACAATGGAGACGGTGTTTGGGGAGGTTGCTCCTACGCCAGCAGTGGAGAGGTCAAAGGCTGACATGTTGGTAAGGTGAAGGTCACAGAAACAGTTTTAGGGGTTTGGGGTTTGTGAATCCAATGGAGGGAAAAAAAGAAATTGCAGCTGGGGTTCCTAAAACAGTTCCCCCTTGTGAAAAAGGAAATGATTTCCCCACTGAGCCATGCAAATGTGCCAGGTATGATTGTGATTTTATCAGAAACCCAGTTGTGGTTGAAGCAGGGGCCGATACCAAGGTTGAGAGAAGAGTCAGGGGCCTCAGCCGAAGGCCAATGTTTCCGGAAGAGACAGAGTTGTCAGCCAAAGTAGCTGCTTCTACTTTCAGGTAGAGGCCCTACCCAAAGGTAGGGGTAGGAGCCACAGTCAAGGTCAAAGATAGGGCAGGAGCCGCAGCCAAAGGGCCATGGCTCATGATAGAGCCATGGTTGAGGGCAAGGCTAGTATTGAGGGTGGATGGAGGCCATGGCCGAGAGTAAGGTAAATACCAGGGCCAAAGTAGGGCTGAGGGCATCACCAAGGTCAAGGTCGAGGCCAACTCGGAGGGCAGAGGCAAGGCCAAGGGTGCGGTCTGGGGCACGGATGCAGCCAAGGGAGGGAGCGTAGTCAAGGACATGGGTGTAGCCTAGGGCAAGGGCGTGATCAAAGGCAAGGGCGTGGCCAGAGAAACTTCCTAGAACCTTCCTAACCACTTGCCGCAACACTAGGCGTCAGCGCTAGATCACCGTGTGACAACACTCACAAGTCAGAGACAAAACTGCAAGGGTCTGGGTAGGGACACGTACAGAGTGTCAGGAAGGTCAAAATGAATATAATTGCAGAGAGAAATGACAACTGACAAGAACACAACATTAATACCTGCTGCAGCTCACGGCAAGTGACGCACGCGCACTGTCAGTTTGTCCTCAAACTGACCTAAAATCACTGTTTTGGCCATAAACCTGTGCACATGTATCTGAACGCACCACCGTCTGAGTTTAGAGATGCACAATCTTGAGCCGGACGATACAACTGGTCACACGCACAAGTCTAGCATTGATCGGTGGACAGACAATGCAAAGCATGCAAACCGGGCTCGAGAGCCAGTCCACCGAGAAAACTCTAGCGTCTGCAAACAATCCGGAAAGGATCCCGGCAAGCACCCGGGATGTCGTGGAAGCTGTCTGGCAGCTGCTAGTGCATGGAGCTACCACTCGTAGGTGCCCAAGCGCCAGCTGCGTCCGCATTATGGATCATGTTTTCATGCTCTCCAGTAACGCCGCTCCATACCACCAGTACTGGGTATACGTATAATCATCGCGTCATCGCTCGTGACGGGTGGAGGCCACACAAACCAACACTCCCCCTGGCTGACACAGCCGTCACCGCAATGACAAGTGAGGGGCTACACTCACTTTCCTTCGTAAACACCAACCACAATACAAGGTCTCCTCGTGAAAATGGTCTAATTCACCAAGTGCCCGGGTCTCGACTGTGCAACACATAATCCACACACCCACGTGCCACACATCACACAAGAGGTACAAAGCAACAAGGTCTCCCCATGACCCTCGAAACATGTCTTTGGGGTCCGGGTCTTGACCACACCTGCTCGCATGGATGGAACATACATACCACATGGAGGCAATGGATCTCCACGTCACACCGGTACAAGTCACTGGGTGCACAGATCTCGACCAGCATAACCTCAAACGGAGCATCGTGCCAGACACAAACTAACCACGCTGTCCTCAGAAGGGTGTCAAGCCAAAGCCCACACACCAACACCCCCCTTGGGCTACACAGGCTAGCTCCTCCATGGCCACACACCCCTTGCAAGACAATGGTAAGGGTGACAATGATGCTGGTCGGATGTACTCCCACATAGCCTCACCCCGGAGTGCCGTCGCCGCTGTCGTCGTCGTTGTTTTCGTCGTTTTTTTTGTCGTAGTCGTCACAGCTGTTGTCACCTACTACTGTGATTGGTGCAGCGCTGAGGGCCTCCTCCAACTGCATCACCAATTGTATGCCTGCCAACTGCTGAGCTGCACATCGCCACGCAGACTCTATAGCGTCGAGACACGTGTACAGCTCATCAAGCTCTGCTGCGGCTCTCGGCCGGGCGGCGGCATCTGCGACATGTAGGCGGTCAGTCATGGAACGAACCTGACGGTGGACCTCAATCGCGTGCCCGTTGGCCCGAGCCGCAGCCTCCTGTAGCCTCGCCGCCTCATCGCGTAGGTCAGCTGTGGAATCGTCTGTCGCCTGGACGCCAGCTGCTTGCAGGGCGTCGACACCAAAAAACGTGTCGGAATCTGTAGCATCTGCATCTGCAATAGGTGCTACTGCACCTTGGGTGGGTACGGGAACTGTAGTGCAGGCGTGCAGGCGCTTGGGTACGGGAACTGTAGCTTGGACGTGTGTAGGTGTGTCATCGGCTGGAACCGCCATGGTGTCAGCGATGTCGGTCAGGGCAACCATGAGCCGGAGGTCTGCAGCTCGCTCTTCATCCTCCACGACAGATGCGCTTATAGGGGTGACTGTTGTAGGCTCATCTGATGCCATGGGTACAACCGCCACTCGGCTGTCAACAGTGTGGACCACAGTAGCAGTTGCTCCTCCACGGGCCGTCACTTCTGAAGCATCCACTGATATCACCTCTTCCAACTGCCGGCGCAAGTCCGACCGTCTCCACACTGCACCGTGGAACGTCCACTCAGTAACCTCGAGGAGCGTGTACACATCCTTGGCGTCTACTGCTGCTAACCGATGACTTGCGACGTCTGCAGTACTCCACCGTGTGCTCGTTGCACGTAGCTCAAGCGTGAGGTCCTGTAGGTGCCTGTCCGCACGTGCGAGTGCATCCTCCTGGTCGCTAAGTGCACAGCGTAAACGTTTGAGCATAGGGGCCTGCTCGATTGCTGGTGCATCAGCTACTACTCAAGCTATGTCCTCTGCGACGGCTGCACCTCCACAGATAACTACCACAATGGCACTGGCCATAGCGGAAGTGTTGGCAACCTCGACATCTCCTGCCTCTCCGGGTACCCCCTCCGCATGTGTGTCTGCAATGGCAGCTGCTGTAGCTGAGGGATCGTCTATCCATGCGCATGTTGTACCAGCTGATACAGGAGCGAAAACCATAGTGGTGTCTGCACTAACAAGCGCGTCCATTGCCGGCGTCCCGTCAGTAGCAATGACTGCAACTGCTGCTATTGTCACGACGTTGATGGCTGCCGACACACCCACTGCCTGGACTTCTGCTCCACATGTGTCAGCTGTCATCGCCACTGCTACTACTGCCCCATCCACTACTACTGCCACACTTGCCTCTGTGGTCGTGGTCTTTGCTGCCATACTTGCCTCTGTGGTCGTTGTCCATGTACATCAACTGTAGTCTCCATCTCCATCTCCATCTCTACATCTGCCTCCAACTCCACGTCGGACCACTCGTCTGTCTCCAACTCCACGTCAGACCACTCCTCGGATTTCCCGTCCTCACTGAGAGCTCCCTGTCGTGAAGCACCGTCTATCGCATCCTTCCTGCACTCTCCAGAGGTTGTTGGCAGACACTCCATCCCCCCCTCAACCAACGCACCGGTAGAAGCTGCAAAGGGATGCCGTACCAACCCTACGACTGGGGATGAGAGAGTCATCTCCGTGGTGATGTCTGCCACTGCTACGATTGTTGCCGCCTCCTGGGCACGTCTCGCCAAATGTGTCATCCACTGCCTCGCGTGCCGAGTGCGAGCGCGACGACGCCGAGCTGAAGGGACTACCACAGTAGTGGAGGGGTCAACGGTCGGGATGAATCCAACTAACTCCAGGACAGAGCGGAGGGCATAAGATGTGGAGCTAAGATCGGGAGGTGTGGAATGGTCAGGTGATGACACTGATGGAGGTGAGGATGGCGAGGAGGAAGATAGGGGTGTCTGGAGCGGCACGATGGCAACGGCCCGCTCAAAGACCACATGGTATGTAAGCTGTTGCACCATGCGCTTCAGACCTTGGAGCTCAGCGTACAACACCGCCATAGCTCTACTGAGGGGTACAACGGTATGAGCTGATGTCTCTGAGTCGGATGGTGGAGTAGGGCGGGACCGTAACCAGGGCGGTCACCACCCAGCAGGGCGCTGGCGACACTGGCACCAGCCATGGTATCGGTCGCTGCAATAGTAGTAGGAAAAGCTATTGGACGCCTGGGGCGTGTGCCACGGGTGCAACTGCCACTGTGCTCGTGGCGCCTACCACAACAGCACTGCCGGTGCCAGCTAAGGCGTCGGCTGCTCCCCTTGCCACATTGGTGTGCTTGTCTCAGGAGCCTGGCGTGGGTGAGTGTATAAGACGCTCGCTCCCATTGGCTCAAGGCCACAGGGGGAGCCAGGAGATCAAAGCACAGTGTGTCAGATGTGTTGTAACACCGTCACGAGAACGTCCACCACCACGCTGGTGGTACATTGATGTCCGACTGCTACACGTCTATCGCGTGACTGCCGTGCGACCTCAAGTCGCCTTCGGTGCTGGTATTGCTACGATCGCTGCTGCTGCTCTAGTTGTCGTCGTCAGCGGACGACTGTGACTTGAGACCACCTTCGCCGCTGCTGCTACTACCGCGTCTCACGTGGCCTTTGCTGCTGCTGCTGCTGCGGTTTCCGTCGTTTACCGACGGCGAGTTAGTGCACCAACGCGTGGGTACCCGGTTTTTTTTCACTCATTTTTTTCTTTTTACATGTGTCACCTCCTCGGGTGCCCCTTTTGAGGTTGTCCTGGGGTGGCCCACTCGGGGACCCCCCTTGTCCTCTCCCCCTCCTTCCTTCATTTTTTTTTGTTTGGTATGGCTCAACTCCTCGAGCGAGCTCATCGAGGGAGCTCGCTCGAGGAGCTCGCTCGGCGAACTCGCCCGCGGGCGAGCTCAACGCCCCCCCCCTCACCCTCACGGGCGAGCCGTCACAGCAGGAAGCTGCATAGCAGCTGCCTACTACTGCAACAGCAACGGGGCCGGTTGCACCTGCCCCCGCGGTTGCTGCCCCTGCTCCTACGCGTGCTGTTGCTGCCACTTCTGCAACGCACGCGACGAAGCAGCGCTGCAACTGCTGCTGTGGCTACTGTCGTAAGCTGCTGCTGCTACCGCCAGCTGTTGCTGCTGCCGTCAGCTGCTGCTGTTGCAGTTGCCCGCTACCGCTGCTGCTACTGCGGATGCTGCCCGTCGCCACAGCTGTTGCAACTGCTTGCCGTTGCCGCCGCTGTTGTTGCTGTTGCTCGTCGCCGCTGCTGCAGCTGCTTGCCCACGCTCTTGCTGTTGTGGCTGATGCGAGCCGCTACTACTACTGGAGCTGCCCGCTGCCATTGCTGCTGCTACGAATGCTGACAGCCGCTGCTGCTGCAGCAGCTGCTTGCTGTCGGTGTGGCTCCCTCCCTCCACCCCCGCCGTTGCTACTACAGTTGCTCACCGCCGAAACACCTGTAGTTGCTCGCAGCCGCCACTGCTGCTGCAGCTGCTGCTTAGGCTCCTTCCCACCGCCGTTGCTGCTGCAGCTGCTTGCCACTGCAGCAGCTGCTGTGGGTGCTAATGTGGCTGCTGCCCTCGGTCATTGCGGCTGCAGTTGCTCTTGCTGCTCCTACTGCTATGGCTGCTGCCCGTAGCCGCTGCTTTTGCAGGTGCCTCTGGCCGCTGCTGTTGCTACGGTTGCTGTTGCTGCGGCTGCTGTTGTTGTTGGCTACAGCCACTGTCTCCGCTACAATGTAGTCATGGTGGGTTTTTCCAGGACCTGCTGGTGCTGTTGCTATGGATGGCTGCCGCTGCTGCCACTCAGTGCTGCTGCTGCTGCTGCTGCGTCTCTGCTGCACAGCAAAACAAGTTGTGGCTCATTTGCTCTGATACCAAGAGAAACTTCCTAGAACCTTCCTAACCACTTGCCGCAACACTAGGTGTCAGCGCTAGGTCAGCGTGTGACAACACTCACAAGTCAAAGACAGAACTGCAAGGGTCTGGGTAGGGACACGTACCGAGTGTCACGAAGCTCAAAATGAATTTTAATGCAGAGAGAAATGACAACTGACAAGAACACAATATGAATACCTGCTGCGGCTCACGGCAAGTGATGCACGTGCACTGTCAGTTTGTCCTAAAACTGACCTAAAACCACTGTTTTGGCCATAAACCTGCGCACATGTATCTGGACACACCCCCGTCTGGGTCTAGAGATGTAGAATCTTCAGCCGAACGCTACAACTGGTCACACGCTCAAGTCTAGCATTGATCGGTGGACAGACAATGCAAAACATGCAAACCGGGCTCGAGAGCCAGTCCACCGAGAAAACTCTAGCGTCTGAAAAAAATCCGGAAAGGACCCCGGCAAGCACCCGGGATGTCGTGGCAGCTGTCTAGCAGTTGCTAGTGCACGGAGTCACCACACGTCGGTGCCCAAGAGCCAGTTGCGTCCGCATCATGGATCATGTCGTCGTGCTCTCCAGTAACGCCGCTCCATACCACCAATACTGGGTATACGGATAATCACTGCGTCATCGCTCGTGACGGGTGGAAGCCACACAAACCAACATGGCCAAGGGCAAGGACATGGCCTATGGAAATCCTAGCTCTGATGCCATAAAACAGTTACTCCAGAATTGAGATGTAAGAAAAGTTTAACCATCAATTATTGAGTACAATCTTAAGAGACAGAAGAGGCAAGGTCTTTAGGATCTTGTAGGGGGTGTGATAATAGCGCACAAGAGTCAGGGTCAGGCTAAAGCCTAGGGTCCAACCTGGGTGCTATTGAGAATATCCTTGAAGATTCAATGATTTCCTCAAATCTCTCTTGTCACTGCAGGGGTGTGGCCGTATCGGAAACTTGTACCTTATGTCCATAACAACCCAGCTCCAGAATGACGTTCACCCAAAATCACTCATCTTCAGGACGTCACCATCCCCAAACCACTCAGTAGATTCATCATCCATACTAGAACTAAGAAAACAATGATTTCCTTGTGTTCCATGCTCTTTCTAGAGTTTTCTGATTTTTCGTTTTCTCCATGATTTTTTGTATTCACTATTCTTCCTGGTTTTTCTTTGGTGATCAATGGGTTCTGGCTTGATACACTGTTTCCCTGCTTCATTTGCTTCCAACAAATTGAAACAACTCTACCACTCAATCAAGCATGAAAATGGTGATGCTTGAATGGGTACGGGACGGAGGTGGGATAGCCACCGTAGAGGGATGATTGTGATGCCTTGAAACTTGAAGCTCAAGATGAAATCAGCAATGCTCAAGATTGAGCATACCAGGAGGGACCTAGAAGCGAGCCAAATGGGTGGAAAAGACTAGCGTTTGGTACAAATGCATAGAGTTCCAAGGTGACATAGAGACAGGATTGTTGAAAAATTGCCCCTCCGCATGCCCAAGTGCGGCGCCGGGAGGCGCCGACGAGCCGCCAGAAAGTGAAGACTCCGCTCCGGCGGATCTGGCGACTCGACAATTGCTCGGATCCTAAAATGGAGGATTGCCCCGTAAAGTTGACGAGTCGCCGAATCCGGTGGAAGTTGTTTCGCCGGAATCGGACAAGTATCGAGGGAGATATGGCCTTCCGAAGTTGGGGTGTGCGCAGCGACTCTGCGAGCCGGCTGCGACTCGAAATCCGGTGGATAATCGACCGGATCGAGTAACAAAATTACCATGTGGAGAAAATGCTCCGATAGGCCTGCCGAGGCGTCCGGTGGATGATCCGCCTGATCAGGTGGATCATCCACCGGATCCAGTAGTGCAGGTTGTTACTGGGGGACTTAGCCAAAATCATGGCTCGGCGTCCGAAACCCAGTAGTACGTTTTGTTACTCAGGGACTTAGTCAAAATTCTGACTACAGGTCCGCGGACAGGTTTCGAACCTCGTCACACCCCATCACCAAACTCGACCCAAAAGTGGGTAGGGTGCGTGGAAACAGTGCAGGGGACCCCTACACCACGTGCAAGTGGACCTGCGCCTTGGGAAAGGCGCTTCGCACGTGAAGGAAGGCGCCACGGCGTGTGCGCGCCATGGAGGCGTTAGGCGTTTCTGTGGTGGGTGAGACCTGCGCTTCGGCAAGCATAACTTGGGCTACGCTTGGCCGAATCGCGCGCGGTTTGGTGCGTTGGAAAGCTCATGACTAGCCCTATAAATGTTGTGATCATGTCNGATCGCCACGGTGCACGGTGTGCACGCAACGAGCGACGAGAGAGGCCGATGCTGGGCTCTCTGCGTGCTCAGGCGGTGGCGGTACGAGGACAACAGTGTGGCAGGAGGCCTGCCACATCGAAGAGGGCAGTTGCTGCAATGGGTCCTTGCGAGAAGGCGGGCGGCGTGAAAATCCACGCTGGCGTCACCGGGCTTCTCCATGTAGCATTGCAGCAGGCTCGGCTGAGCCATGCCATGAACTGCCTTGAGGCGGTGAGATGGGCAGAAATCAGCCATGGCGCTCGGTCCTCTGTTCGACTCGTTGACTCCTATGTTGGATTGCCTCAAACCCTCCGAGGCATCCACACCCACGTGGAGGAGCGCTTGCAGCAGGTCAAGTGGAACGCGCATCGCTTCTGTGAGCATGCCGGCGTGACTACCTGCAGCAATGAGGTGCTCGTGGTGGCTTTGCCCAGCGGCAAGGCAACCCTTCACGCATCAAGTGGAGTGCAACGAACAGAGCAGCAGACCATGAGAGGGCGCTGGATGGCGTCTTCATCCGCCTACGTCGGCCGCCATCAAGCTGGAGACGGCGACACGGGGAGCGAGACGCGTCCAACGGGCACCAGTTGTCGCGGTGCCGTGCGGAGGGCCAGACGGCGTGGTGGCATGTCATGCCACATGTGGGTGACGTGCGTAGCGGAAGTCGTGGACCTTGCCAAGATCTCGGGAGGAGGACGACACACCGGGTCCGCAGTCATCACGCGCCGGGGTCAGACGCTCCAAAACTGAGGAGCGCGGTCGGCCGTCATCGAGGACGGCCGGGTGGCATGCGGGAGGCATGCCCGATCTCCACAACTGACCTAGCTGGAGGAGAGAGGCGGAGCTTGCGTTGGAAAGCTGGCCGGAGGAAGCTGCGGGACAAGCTGCTGGCAGCGCCAGAGGAAGCGACCCGCAAGCTGCCGGAGGAAGCTACCACAAGATGGCTGCCGNTGAATTACTCCCAAGGGGTACAAGGTGGAGAAATGCAACAAAATGGAGGGTGGTACTCGTCCTCATCCACAAGGAAGCGGTAGGTTGGGCCTTTGGGGTCGCCACAACCTTGCTCACGGTGGAGAGAAGGAGAGTGCAAGGTGCTACTGCAAGGGGGAGGCGCACGCAAAACAGCGAGGGCGGCCTCAACTCATCAAGCTCCATGATTGGCAGGAGAAGCGTCGGCTTTGGGCGCGACGCATCATGGCCAGGGGTAAGTGGAGTAATGCTGGATCAACGGCACAAGTGGCACTGACACATGGCGAGTTCAAAAGGGAGCTCGCAGAACACACATCGGTGTGGTGCCAAGAGTGCACACATGTGCAGCAGATCGCAGCAATGCAGCAGTAACACCACGAGAGGGCGCCGACATCAGCCGGCGCAAAACTCAACCCAGGAAGCTGCGAATGTCCGCACGCGAAGTCAGCCGGGAGGGCTGAACCGGTCGCACAGTGGGACGAAATGCGCAGCAGAACCGGGCCAGGCTCAACAACCCCAAATAGGCAGCAGCTGGTCGAGCCGCCACAACACCAAGTTTGGTGGAGCAAAACAGCTACCGTGGCGGGCAAGGCGCAGCGGGCGGGTCAAACAGGGGGAGCTGGCACCATGCTTCAAAAGAGAAGGCATATCCTGGTGCAAGTCAACTAGAAAAACAATGAACAACAAAATCACACCACAAAAGGTGGTTTGGACGTCTTCATCGTGTACCAGAGCTGGACTGCGACACGGCAGTGCTGACGGGAGGTCAGCACGTGCGCGTCAAGTCCAAGCAGCAGATGCACACTCAGTGGAGAGAAGGCGCCACCAGGTCAGGCAACAACAACACTAAGTGATGCACGCGCTTGTAGCAGCAAGAGAAGTCAGCTGCGCCAAAAGGCGAGGAAGCAGTCCACTACGGGTGGATGTGACAAGGCTCATGCTGGGTCCATGCGGGGACGTGCCAAGGGTGCTGCAGAATGCAGGATGACCTGGATGGAGCAAAAACGGCTCCAATGGCAGCGGATGAAGCAGCAGCAGTGGCGCTGTTAATGGCTTCCGCTGGAATGGAAGGCTAGCTGAAGGCGAGCGCTTCCAACGCCTCAAAACAGAAGAGGCGGGTTGAATCGGCAAGCATCGGCAACAAGGGAGCAGCAGCCGCCAAGTCGCCAAGAAGCA